>OZ007580.1:16016212-16291212 GCA_963931925.1 Onchidella celtica | reverse complement strand
CTCCCACCTTTTTTTTTTTGTTATTTATACCCCTTCCCCTTCTCCCACTTTCTCTTTTCCTCTCTCCTTTATTTTTTCTTCTCCTTTCCCTTTCTCTTGTTCCCTTTTCCTTTCCCCATTTCCCTTCTTTTTACTCTTTCTCATCCCCTCTCTTTCTAAATTTAACATGTACATGTATTAGATTCTCTTTATCCCTGACTCTTCATCCTTTCACTCTCTCTTCTCTCGTTCTCTGTCGTTTTTTTGGGTTTGTTTGTTGTTTTTTTTGGTCTGTCTTACGTATTATTCCTTGATACATGTACATGGTTTAATCTTTCACTTTCCCTGTGTCTCACCTGTTTTCTTTCAAATGGTTTCTATCACCTTCTATTTCTCATTCCCTTCCATTGATGTGTATTATTTATTCATATGAATTGCATACACATTGTACACATAATATACATAAATAAGACACGGTCTAATTGACACATACATACATGTACATACAGCATGTGCGCACATATCATTATGAAAGACATAGATATACATATGTTTACAAATGTTTCTCCTTTTCTCTACCACTTCTCTTTCTTAACGCACAAGTAGTATATACATCCTGGATCAGCCCGCCGCTATGGAGTGTTTTTGGGTCGATTTGAATGCTTTCACACATAGTTTTTTTTTTTAATTTTTGCAAAAACAGGCTGGGTCTGGACACCTATATAAACTACTACACAAATAAACAGGTGTGTCTTCTTTTCTCTACCCATTGTCTTTTTCATCCAACTACACACGCACACACATATATATACATGTGTAGACATATGCATAAATTTTAATATATGTGTCCCTACAGGCGTTTGCCAGAGAGCCTAAGATGGTAACTATGCAAGCCGTAGATCCCAAATACACAGCCATCATGGGCACGGCTAAAACCTTAAGTTACAGTGATATCACCACAGTCAACACAATGTACGGATGTGGGATGGCCTGTAAGTTGAGTAGTTTGTCTGTATGTGGTTAGGTTCATTTATGATGAGAAATACCAACAAGGTTCTTTGAGATTTTTGTCTCGTTTGTACAGATCTATACATGTACATGTATATCGCTCAAAGCCAATATCTGTAGTAACTACAGTTCATCAGTTACTAGCAACGTGTACATAAATTATTTACCTGTTTCCCCAAGAGTTTACTTAAAATGTCTGGCCTGCCTATCTACCTACATGTACCTACCTACCTGTCTACCTACCTACGAATCTATCTATCTATCTATCTATCTATCTATCTATCTATCTATCTATCTATCTATCTATCTATCTATCTATCTATCTCTCTGTCTGTCTGTCTATCTTCGTGCATCTATCTATCTATCTGTCTGTCTGTCTGTATGTCTGTCTATCTATCTCTCTATCTATCTGAATGTCCGTCAGTCTGCCTGGTTGTCCGTCCGACCGTTCGTCTCTCTGTCTGTCTCCCTGTGTGTCTGTCTGTTCGAAACCATGTCCTGTATGTATTTACCAGCTCCAGCTGCGTTAAACAATGAAAAACAAAGAAAGATGAATGAGTAAAGAATCGGTGAGAACGTTTCTGCAGGCAGACCTGAGAAAGAAGATCATTTCATTTTCAAGCACTGGATGTACTGTTGTAAACATTATTTTAGCTTAAGCCTATCCATGATGACGACGTCACTGGCCGTAGAGACTAACAATTGTTGATGTAGACGATGGTGCTGCTGGTGATGTTGATGATGTTTCCATTCTTCTAGCATTTTATCTTTCTTGATCTGTCTGGCCTGAATTAACTGTTCAAATTCTTTGCATTTCAGATCATTCACCGGTGACTTCCGGTACAGCAGAAGGTGAGTTCCACTAAAAGAAATTAATGTCCCGCGGACAAGCTATATGGTTTAATCAAACTGAACATTAAGTCATTGGTGCTTGTGAACCCGTAAACAAATCATGGTTTCATGTGAGAGGATACAGTATTTAAAACTTCCAGATTTACTGCACATCGGATTTTTCATCTTTGTTGTTGTTCAGGTCTATTTTGTTACTGATTTTGTTGGTGGTGGACGTGTGTGTTTAATATCAATTCCAATACACGTACATGTAGTTTTCGCCCCATCTTGTAACATTCTGTCCCTTTCTCTTTATCAGGGACTGTTGCCAACAGTATCCAAACGGCAATGACAGCAGCAGCAGCTGTCACCCCTGTACAGACAAATGCAGTAGACTCGTCCGTCGTAGGTTCCACTGTCCTGAACTCACCAGCAGTCACCATGGGTTAATTCTCTTGTTCTAGTTTAGTGAAGTTGGTAAGTTTACAACATGGGCCCTCAGAGTCACCTTTGCTAATGGTCCAATTTCAAATGTCCAGAGTTAACCCAGCTAGCATCCCTGCGTCAGTCCGACGCAGATTTGGATAGGATTTCCGTATGGTTGTCAGAATTACTGTAAAGGCGGAACTGCTGGGTCAAACCGACGTGAAGTTGATATTGTAACCAGCGGGTCTATGTGGGAAAGACGTCATACCTATGCACAAACTTTACGTCAGTCCTACACATTGGATATCCTTAGGGTTGCTGGCTGGGACATATAAACACCTGACACATTGTTCATTTAGTGTTTAGTGATTCTCACACCGTGGAGCATGACCCAGATTCAGAGATCTTGAAGTTGCTCCATGGGTCTTCTTATCTCATTATTTGCATGAATGCGCATGTATGAATATTTTAATCTAGCAACTTTTCCTCTTCTCTAATGTGGTTTTTTGGTCACAAGAGTCGGGAAAACACAAGACTGGGTACAGTAATGATATACATTTACAGAAAAACAAAGTCAAAATATGGCTAAAAGAAAAGCTGTACGTAGCAAATCCTTGCATAAGAAATACATGCATGTACTACGGAAACGATACAATCAAAGGTAAAAGAAAAGGAGAGTCAAAAATATCGGAAAAACGAATTATTTATAGGAAATTCTGTGCAATCAGGCATGCGGTTCCGCCAACCGTTCCGCCCTTTGGCAAGGTAAATCTTCAGAACCTAAAGTGATCTATAAAGGCCGACTTTTTAAAGTATAATGGAAAGAATTTTTTAATTATTTTTTTTAGGTCTCTTGGATTTTTACGAAAAAGATATAATAATTTTTATTACATGTACTCTACTTGTATAGTGTACAAATAAATGCATATATATTTAAATTATCAAAAGCCAATGGATGTAAATTGAAAAATATAATACATGTAACTTAAAATTGGACATCGGAAGCTAATGCCATGGGAGATCGTAACAGGGGTAAAATTGACTTATTGTGAGTAAAACTGAATACAGTAAGTCGACATTAGAGTTCATTGCAACTGGTGAAAATTAAATTTCAGATCCTTATAGTATTGTTTCCGTGGGAAGAAAAGAGCCAACTTTCTCCTGGTCTCTTGGGTCCAAAGAAAGAAAGACATGCTTTTCCGATGATGTCTGATAGCCATGTATAATCCGCCATATTGTTGTCTACACTACCCAATCTCACGTTCTGCGTGTACTTTTTCAGATTCCCTTTAACTGGTCCAGGAAACTGTGTCAGTAGACATAATTCACTTCTGGCTGCGCGATGCAAGGTGAAGGACACATCATAGTGCACGTGTGCCAAATCAGGGAAATAACTCTTGTTCACCAATGGAAAGTATGGAGGACAAAATGTTTTAACAATCAAAAAACACAATTGAAAATAACCAATAAATAAACGTTATTTAGAAAATAGAATGTCAAGACTCTAAACCTCTACCGGTACAGACTTTGATGCGCCGTGGCTGGAGTCGAAGAAGAAGATAAGGGCAGCTATAGGGGAAGCTTACCGGTGCCGTATTTCAGGCATAAGTTGCGTCCCTTCCTTTGGACAGAATGTGTTACTGGGGAGGGTGACACAGCAATGCTGATTTGCTTACTGTATTGTTAGACAACGTTTGCATACTTTGTTACATTTTGCTTGTTTCTCATTGCCATGAACAAATGTAATTCAGGTGGCCTAATTATCTCGCAAATGATTGGTTGTAAAGTTACTTTTATGGAGCTTTGAATAATGGTATTGTGGCATTCATAAGTTACAAGTGTGATAAAATAATAGCAAGACGGTACTAGAATAGCGAAGGTGGAGCAATGCTGCAGAACGTTGGATGGGTAACTCAGTGTAACATTAACAATGCTTTGGTCTTTCCCATGAGACAGTGGCATCTTCACAGTCAGCAAAAGCTAATGGTCAGTTGTTCCTGGCCTGTGGTTCTCAGAAAATTCAAGGAACGCTTTACAGCTAAGAAACGGCAAGGACATCCATTATTCCTAGCCAGTGCCTGTGGATATGAAACCAGTTAAATTAATACATGTAACTATGGACGCTTATCTGTAACTGAAACTCTGATCCCAAATGCATATGCAGTTCTTCGCCAGAAATATCGATCATTAACTGAATCTGGGTTCTTTGCTTGCCATGGATACTCATATTGGATACTCAGTCCAGATTTTATTTTTTTCTAATCTTATCAGAGTGGCAAAAGAGTTGTAGCTGGGTTGCTGGCAGGCAAATAAATAAATAATGCCCATTTTCAAGTTTTTCATATCTGAGTTCTGATTGATAGAATGGTACACCATTGGTTCATCAGTATTACGGGAAAACGTTATGTGTATTATTTGTATAAAGTCATCTTTTGTTTTTATATCAAATTTATTGGGTTTTTAGTTCTTCTTCTTTGTCATATGTTGGAGACAGAAACAGGGAACATATAATTAGTATTTAGACATGTCTTTTGTATTTATGTTGCAATCTTACTCAGGGAAACAATAGTTTTGAAAGCTATTTGCCACTCCCAGACATCATGAGACAATTAAAAAAAATTTTTTTTACATGTATTTCACAATATGAGATTGTTTTGTAACAGGCCACATGATGGACAAATATGAGCTCAGATGTCAGAAGATTATCTGGGATATATATTTCAACAAATACAGTGTATTTGTAATTTTAGTTACGTCCTCACAATCCTATTAGTAACACCACGAACTTGGACAGAGAAGACGCTGGCTAAGGAAGAAGGTCAAGGCAGCAATTGGATGAAGCCAACATTTACATTTACTACATTTTGGGCACAGGGTGCTTCACTTTTTGTAGCAGGAATCTTACAATAAAAGGGTCAGTGGCTGGGAGGATGGGAGTAGAGATGACAGATTTTGTTGTTGTTTTTTTAAGGAAACATGGGATGTCAGTTGTCTCCTGGTAAGATGTAGGTTTAGCTTGGCATAGTTCACAAATTTTACAAAAAAGATGCACTACTGAAGTTGCTACTGAAAGCATTTTAAATTCATTTTTAATTTTCAGATGCATCCCCACCCCAAAATTGAATTTTCTGCTTTTCCTTCTTTTTTTCTGTGGTATTTAATTTCCATTGTTTTTTTTGTTGTTTTTTTACCCAGAACCCGCAACTTCTTTTTATTTTCATACTTTTCTACATTATTTTCCTCGGTTTTGCTTTGGTTTTTTTTGGACATGCCAGAAAATCGTGTTGTTTTTTTAATTTTTATTTCCTTCCAAGGATGAATTACATGCAATAAATAACATGAGTAACTCCTGAGATAGTAATAAATAAATAAGTACCTTTGATCTGCATCAAACTGATCAACATAATAAAAATTGCAAGCTATGCCGTTCTTGCAGGGTTTCAATACGAGGTCATGTTTGCCATGGACATGATATTCGATGATGAAAAAGTTGCAGTAAAAAAAAAAATGTATGTGGGTTGTGGTTTAAATATTTCATGTCATTACAATAAATCACCTGGATAACACCCGGGTTTCTCATGCATCAATGTGTCCTTCAGATTTTATTTCATGACTTCATTCCTTACTGGGTTTTGTGTTCTCATCAATACTGAATTTTATTGTTATAATCCTAGTCATATGTTCTGGGGTGTGACAGACACCGTGCTTTTAGAGAGGGTATCCTTATAAATTGTTGTTTAGGAGTGTGGTATTGATTAGACATCATGACAAACGCCATGCATAGTTTTTAGCCGCCTACAGCAAAAGTTAAACTAAAACTTAAGTTCTATTCATCACTGATACACTAAATTCTCCCATCTTGCCTCTGCATGAACTCATGAAATAAAAACAACACTTTGTTTCATTTTTTTTTGGTAAAAAAAAAAAATCAGATGTAATTTCATATCAAGATCTGCTTCATCAACATAATGAAGAACAGTCACAAGTCTGTATAATAAAACCTAACATACTAAAACTGGCAAAACATGAGTCACAACATTCAGCAATGACATGCAAAATTTTCTTCTTGACATACAATGATCTACATGTATTACAATGAAACAGTCACACATAAATATCAGTTTAACTCACACTGCCATGAATGATACTTCTTCTGCTCACAGTAAAAAATAATGACAAAATTTCACTTACAGTAAAGTAACACATGCCTTGTTATGGTTTGTCTGTGCATCATTCTCAAGTAAAACTGACGTTAACCTTCTGGTGCCCAGAGCAAACTTGACGATTTCAAAACTTCTGAAATATGCGCTGCACTGAATTTAAAGCGCCAGATTATTGCAGAAATACTAAGAAGACATAGCATTTTCGTCCCAGGTGACCTATTTCAAATATCAAATATGGCACACTGGGCGCTAGAGGGTTAACAAACTTCACGATGCTATAAAATGATGTGCAACTTCTGTGGTCTTTGATCTTTTTCTAACTTCTTGTTCACAGTACATTAAAATATTCTCTTGTACCTCAATCTTAAAAATGGTCATACATTCATTCAGCAAAGAACCGAAAGTCTGTCCAATGTCCCTGCCATTAGTTCAACCCTTGCCGATTTGGCCCACAGATTCAATATCAATGTGGGAAACTCTGTCATCCTTCAGACATCTTAAAAATGTCTGACCTTCCTGATAAAGCTCAAAGAGGAAAAAAAGCAGTCTTCAGTAGCCAGAAATATTTCAGTCACTTTAAATCTGGCTTCACACCAGACTTTCATACACGAATGTTTTTCACCTTTTTATTTCAAGGTTAAGGTTTCAGTTTTCAATGTGACAAAAAAGCCACTGTAATGTCAAAATAAACTAAGTAAATTCCTAATTATCAGAAAAGGAGAGTCCCCGGGGTTGTTTGCATTGAACTTTTCTTTCTTGCTGTTGTTTCGTGGCATTTCTTTAAATTTTTTTCCTTTTTTTTTTTTGGGTGGGTTTTTGTAATTGTTCCTCCTTTCATTTTCAAGGATGCAGAACTGTTTTCAGTGTTGTTTATGATCTTAAAAATGATTTAGTTTGTCAAGGTTTCAAGGTCCACAATAAACCCTGTCAAAATAGTTGAAAATATTCTCTTATGACACGATACTGCTATGTGAAAGAAATTAACTGTATTGTTAAACATATCAATTTAGGATAATGATTGTCCATCGGTCAAAGTTTAGAACATCCCGAGGATATCATGGGATGATGACAATGAAACTTTTCCCATTTTTACAATTGGTGGGACAAGAAACCTACCATCTTGCAGTGACAGCTCTGAACTTCCACACTTGGTCATCTGGTCAACATTCAACAACTAAAGCTAATGTCCACTTGAACCAATTCAAAAGTCTATCAACATTTTGGCCAGGTATAAAACTTTATCCATTTCTCATGAGCCAAAATAACCATAGATGGGAACTGGAAAATCTCCGTAGAGCTGAAAATGGACCGGAATCACTCAACAGGCCTGAACCTGGCTGTAAACTGGCAAATTCCGTCGAGTATTTTCCACATTGTTGTATGTGCATTTTTGCCTTTTCAAGAGACTGAGAACTGAAAGTTTGATGAGTTGTGAAAATCAGGGTTTTGTTCAAATACACTTCAAAATCGAAACTTGCATAAAAATGCCCATGAAAAATACACCCATATGTCATTTTTACATAATGAAATTAGAAGTGAGAGAACCACTTTCATGACAAAACCTCAAAATTGGCACAATGTTGCATACAACAATATGGCAAATACCCTTCGATTTCTTGGTTTACATGAGGCTGTGGGTGAATGAAAATCCCGAAATGGCTGAGGTCAGCCCTGAGGAGGACAATTACCACTTTTGAATAACATTTTGAAAAACCATTCACAACAGATATATATGTTATAAATCTGCATACATAACCTTTACATTTCAGTCTCAAATATACTCAACGATCATACATCACGACTCCCCCAAACTGATCCACAGGCACACCATTCTTGTCCCCACAGTAAAAACCAGCTATGTCCTAATTTTCAGTTGCCATCAATTTTTCTTCTTTTTGCTTGTTTGTTGTGGATTTGTGGTCTCCTGGTGCTCCAACATCAATTTCTCCTGAGTCTCTGGCAGGGCCGGGCAGTAACGACTGTACTCCATGGTGAACTCTCCCTTACCTTGTGTCAACGACCGCAACTCAGTGGCATAACCAAACATTTCATTCAGGGGGACCTGAAACGTGAAACAGAACGGAATATGTTAAAGGAACTTTTCTTTCAATATGACTTTGGATTGTACATTGCAATTTATCACTGTGACTTGTATGTATATATATATATCTGAAAGCTCAGTGTGATGAAATTTTTTCTTGTCAGTCTGAATCTCGATTGGAAAAAAATGCCATGTGATCAAATTGTCAGAATTTCAGTGATCGTCAGAAAACTAGCAGATCTGATAATAATCTTCTCGTTTCAAATTATCAGGTTTCGTTCTTTAAATGGGATCTGGCTTGTTGATATGAATGCAGTAAAGGTGGATGTTCACAATCAAGTTTTTCAAGATGAGCACAGTGGCAAGGAAAATACATCTTGAAAAAATACATCTCTGTCAGTTGTTGTCAGTTCCTGCCACTGACAGCACATGAGACCTAAGCCAAGTCCTTGTCAAGATTTCATCTAAAAGACCTCCAGATAGTTTTATAACTAGAGTCTTGCAAAGTCTGAACCAAAAGAAATACTGCACATAATGAAAATGTTGCACTAATCCACATCTGACCAAAGTTCATCCAAGTAATTAAGAGAGAGAATACATCACTGCATACTACATGGATGAATCTTTCAATGCTTTGATTTTATGACATGCAGATTTTTATCCCCTTCTCCCAAGCATATCATTATCAACTAACTGACTGTACATGGTCAAGATGTGTACTTCGTGTTGTATTGAAAATGTCAATGCATCAAGCAAAGCCCCTTATTTAAAACACAATAGGTGTGAACCTAAACCTCTGTAATGTCAAGGTTTTTATTGCAGCGCTCATGCTCGATGATTTTTCAAATGTTTTCTTGCTTAAAGCTTTGATAACACCGAAAACCGAAGTAGTTTTGCTTTGGCATGAAAGTCTGTACATCAACTGTCAGTTAAAAACAAGGATTTTCTGGGATGGTTGAGTTACTAAATCTGTTTATGGAATTTGAAATCAGGGTCCATTAGATCAGTGGAAGCAGTTGTGGAATCCCTCTGCAGGTTTTCTGATACTTGTAGGGCTAATACAACACACAAAAACAATGCAACAATACAAGACCTCTGACCTCACAGAACAAAGTGAAAGATCCCTCAATGCTATCTGTGCCCTGGATGATGGCATGACGTTTCATGATGTTCTCCAAAACTTCACTTCTGTACTCCTCTGGTGCATTCACCTCCACAGTCATCACTGGCTCCAGGATCTGCCATTGGCCATCCTCAAACACTGTGGACGAAACATGACAGAAGGATTGTCTGAACATTACTGTTATTTGTACGTACACGCCTCAAGTTTTTTACACTAGGGGTACGTATTTTAAAGCCTTTCGTGACTCCAGAGCTAGACAGCTCTTCCTGCAATAGCCTTAATTAATTATTCTTTCAGATTTTCTTTTTGTTTTCCTCCTGTTTTTTTGGTTGAAAGGGACAGTGTTAGGGATTTGATAAGATTAAGGGTTGAGGATAAAGATCGGGCTGGGATAAGTCTGTATACATATGCAACCCTAGTAACACATGGGATGTGTACATACAAGAAACAACAATCTCATCTGAGAGATACAGACTAACAAGGAAGAGATTCTTGCTTTACTAAGTTAGTGGTAACTTACAAATGACACTCAGAAGACCCTGGTGAACAAAAAATTGGTACTTTTTTTGGGGTCTGTTATTGACTTTTTAGCATAAACCACTTATATGTGAAACCCTTACAATTTCAAATTAGTTACATCATAAGCAATTCTCTTTCTTGTTTCTTTAAAAAACTCTCATGGTCTTTTGATGTCAGCTGTTGTTACTTTATGGCCCAAAATGTGGGTGCACGATTTAGTAACTGTAAGCTGAACAAAAGGAAACTTTCACTACAGCAACTGATACAGCGTTAGTAAGAAGGAAATGACATATACACTTGTTGACAAAGTAAACAAATAAGGATTTTGTCATCACCTGATGCCTATTCATCCCAAATTTAGCTTTTCCAGCAATTTAGAACAAACATTTACTTCACCAAGAGTCACTGAATGAAAAAGTAGGCACACAAATACAGAGAGAAGAAACTATGATGTTTTTATTACCACATTTCATCACCACCAAGTGTGGTAAAAATTGTCACAGGAATTTTTCACTCTGAAATTCATGATTATCATTTTGACAACTGTTTTCACACTGCTTCTACCTCACAGATCTAAACCCCTTCCCTACTTTGCCCGGAACTGTTCTGCACTGTCTAATCTCACTACGGAAACAATTCCTGAATTATGATTGTTTTGTATTTCCCAGTTAGTTCCTCTATTTACTTGGGTCATTCACTTGCACGTATTTTGAAAGTGTGGCATTTATGATGTGTAATTTCCGAGATTTGCTTGTTTTGTCCCCTTTTGCACCCGGCATATTAGTGGAAATCTGTGTGGCAGGCAAGGGGTTACGGTTAAGGTTTCTTGGGAGCTGTTTAAAGTAGTTATTTCCAATATAAAAGGAAAAACCCCATAAATATTCCAGCCATCTGCTCCTAAACATCCAATTATCTTGACAAAAGGGACAAACGCCAAATGCAAGAATACATTACAAAATGTCTTCAGGGGCAAAGAACAGTACCAGTTTCTGCCGAAGGCACATGCATTGGGAGACAATTCAATGAACTCTGCACAGAATTTGTCCCTGCAGTACTCACCTTCTTTCACCGCCATTTCTGTGGCAAGTTGAAAAGCCAGGTCACTGGAGTCCACAGCATGGTTGGCGCCTGGTCAGGGAGACACATACAATTAATTATGTGTCACAGGCAAACAATGTGTGCTACAACAGTGAAAAGCAAATCAGATCCAGATGTTTGGCATCCTCATTATATCCAAGCTGCTGATATTACAGATAGTGTACTTTTCATGTTACAAGATGGTTCTAAGGAGTGGACGTTGTCTTCCTATGATAATATGAGCTATGTTACTTCATACATAATTATGTGCTGTAAATATTGCTCCATACCAGAGATTTGAAGCAATTATAGCTACTGTCACTGTCTGTGTCAAGACATGCGTTGCTCATTACTGGATTTTTGTTTCCAAAATTTATCTCGATACTGTACAGTCAGCATAGAATTCAACAGCTCTGCACACTACATTCAGACAATAGTCTAGCACCTACTGTTTATTACGAAAATAAAACAAAACAACCTTGACAGAACATCCAGCAACAATAAAATGGCTGAAAAACTGACCGTCCTGTAAGCGAAATTTGATCCCCGTCACTTTATGTGCAGACAGCCCTCCTTTCTCGCAGACTTTCAAAAATCCCTGAAAAAGACAGCAAAGACAACATTGGTTTGACTTTAAGTTTTATGATATATTGTTGGTGGTGGATTTAGACACATGCTTAACACATTCACTACTGTGAGCCGTGTTTCACTGCTCGTCTGACAGCCATGGCCGGCCCGTGCGCCGCGTTTCACGGCTCGACTAATACACATCCAAATCCAGACCGCTTTTTCAAAGTTAAGAAACACAAATCCAATCCAACATTCTGGAATGGTTTATGAACTTCCTGTTGCTAAATTCAACCAGGAAAAGACATGTTAAAGCTACTTTAAAGAGAGATTATCCACCAAGTTTTGGATTTTTTTTTTCATTTTTTGTGTGTGTCAGTGGTGTTGGTTTTTTTTTGCTGTAACTTTTTTCATTTCTCTAACAATGTTTGTGAAATTCACGTGGATTATAATGAATGAATTATAAACAATATTCTGGAGTTTGAAGCCCATTGGAGTTTTTGTTCCTAGATCTACGAACCGTAAGTTGAAATTCTGTTGGTCATAATCATCATTTTTTTCTCTTCACATTTTTGTTTTGTTTAACCCTTACATTATACAATAATTTTGATCTCTCAAAATAAGTTTTGATCTACATATTTATAAAGTTCAGCATTTATTACCTTTCTTTTGACATATAACATGTGTTTGTTGGTTGATAGATGTAGCCAGAAATTAGGATTTTATAGAGAGGTCTAGCACCACAAAGTAGGTCCAAAATCTGGCCCGGTCCAGAGATGGAAAATGCCCTGGTAGTGAATGAGTTAACAATCTGCAGATGAGGGCCTCGTACACATTAATGGGGCCCTTACTTTCAACATTTCAGATTTATATTTCACCATTTCTTACAGATCTGTGGCATATAACATTGAAGTTATAATTGCAAATCACCTTAATGCAGTCATGTAACTTGGACTAACAAGTCTTCCTGTCCTACTATGTAAACCTGACATGAGAAAAAAGCCAAACCGGTGTTAATTATGATGATCCCAGGATACAGGAATGTTGAACTTACAGCTTTGACAGCTGGAACAAACTGTTTTGGTATATTCGTTCCCACCGTCTCGTCACTGAACTCCAGTTTGGTGTTGTCTTCCACTGACAACGGCTGATTGGACGAGCAACAAAACAGACAGACAATTCATTATCAAGCATTAAAACTTAAAAACTGTTTAAAAACAATTGAAAATATCAGATTCTCACTTAGTTCTAATCCCTAACTTGCTGTTATATTCCAACAGCAGATATTTCGTGACTGGCTTACACTAAAAAATAGACCCTGGGTCAACAATAGGCCTGCCAACTAAAGGATTATTTCAATAAAGGACAGCTCAAAGGCTAGGTAAAGCTGTGCCTGCGTAGGTAAACTGAAACTGTCAGTTAACTGTGATTTCAACAGAAGGTGAATACAAATACATGACACTGTGGTACTCCTCACAGATCACATAATGCTGTCTATGTACATTAGCATCATGTGCATACTGTCACCACTGTCCTGCACTTTACTTTACTGGCCTGACCTTTGTCCTCAGACCTCAGACCTCAAAGGAATTTCTTTTTTGTCAAAAAATTATCTATCCCGTCCTTCCAGTGAAATAATGTCCAACTGGCAGGTCCACCTTTAGCTCCTCACCTCAATGACTCCAATAACTCTGGCATACTGGCCCTGACCACCGGATTGTTTCTTGTGCAAATAATCAAACCTGAGGAAATTAGAAAAACAAATAAGTATACTGCAGCCAGACAAAAACAATAAAATTCATTCTCCGATCAAAGAAGATAATTATCCATAATAATTATCTTATGCCTTAATGATGTCCTGATGTCCGTCAGCCCTATGCAAACACTGAAGCCTTGCGCTCAGAATGCTGAACACCCTTGACTGAGCCACCATACTGTATTAACCCTCTGAATCCTGGCCTCCTGATTTTCCTATACCTTATGCCTAGCCTCCTGAGCCCACAGTAATTTGAGCGCACTTCACAAAGATCCAAGAGTGAATAATGAGAACAGACATTGTGGTGCATCACCAGTGTATTAGTGAAGAGGGTTTATCGGGTTTATGTCAACATACAGAAAACTTCAGTGGCTTGGATCATCAAAGTCATAAACTTCTGTGATCCTCCCGCAAAAAAAAAAATTCCATTTCCGCAAGGCCATGAGGGTTTCTTCCACTTGTCTCCCAAACTCCAAGAGTCATGCCTAGGTTTCCTATAAGTGTAGAGGCGCTTATACAACTTACTGAAACATCCTTCTCTGTCAGTTATAAATATTGGAGTCACTTCCTCCCACCTACAATGAGCATTCCAACAAACCCCTGTCACGTGTTTATCAACTTTCAAATCAATATCGTAGAGGTATTTCACCTCAACTGCGCCACTGAGATTTAGAGGCTCGTTGTGTGGACAGTGGAGCACATACAAAACCACAGCCACTAAAAAATGAAAAATTCAGATCATTTTGTACTCTAGACAAACAAAGCAGAAGGAGCTGACTTACTGACAAGGAGCCACTAGAGATTCTCTGAACGCCACTTTAGGCTTACCCAAAACACATTTAGCATTGAATTCTCTTTCCAATCTCTGAAATCAAAAGGAATCATAAAATTATTCACATGACAAATTCAGTCCAAAGTAATCTATTCATGTTTAAAGTGAAACCATGTCAAGGTGTTTTTTTTAAATTCCACAGCGATGTCTCTTTTTCTCACTCATCCATGTCAATTGCCCTACAAGAAAAGTTTGATCTAACTTGTGCATTCAACTTAGGATACCTCATTAATTGCCCAAGCCCTGAATATCTGTTCTATTTAAATGTGTTTGAATAACCATTCCCCATTTAAATTCTAATACAAATTCAAAAGTCTGAATTTATCCACAGAGAAGATCTCGGTCACAAAGCAAGATATTTCCATCCATGCTCCCCAAGCAAAAACTTTGTGTGAGAACAGAGACCTTAATTTCACTAATTCATGCCAAATACTCTTCCACTGGGATGAGAATCTTCAGGAATCTTCTTCAACAGTTTGATAAATTTTCTACATGTATAAATGTTTTTATTTATGAGTTTGCTTCTTTAAAAACTACGATTTCAGTAGCAGATATGTCAAGCTGTCAAGGCTATAAAAGATTTATGGTGGAGACAAGTCCATAGAAACAATAAGGTAGAAAAAGTCCAAGCTATTAGTTACGTCACTCTGCCTTTGCGCAGCAGTATTCCCCACTTACCTGTGCATAGATGTCCAAATGTAACTCTCCCATACCAGAAGCAATGGTTTCTTTAGACTCATTGTCCCAGTGCACCCTGAAAGTTGGGTCCTCTTTGGTGAATCTGTTGATCCCTTTGGAGAAATTCTCAATGTCTCCTTTCTTGACAGGTTTGATGGACATTGAAATGACAGGGTCAGCGATGTACATAGATTCCTAGTGTGAGAAAGAGAAAAAAAACAAAACAAATCCCATAGTAACCAAACTGACCGATGACAAATCTTCACTGTTGACAGTGAAGAAAATCCATCTTACCAAAAAAAACTCACGGGATTTTGAACAAGATTTACCACCACTCACACAGCTCTCATTGGCATGAAATTTTAAAAGTGCATTCCTCTTGGCCTGCAGAAGGTTCTTGTCTCGATTTGGAGACTTGAAATGATGAAGACGTATTTGAGTTTGCTATGTGTCGTTAATTTCACCCCGTGATCCTTCCTTTTTCCACATACACGTGAGCTTGTGACGTTATTATGTCCTGCCTATGTATCCATTATTAAACACACTGCCCAGTGTCCCGAAATCCAACGGGGTGCGTAGAGTAGGGTTTTAACACGCCAAGGGGAATGCAGTAAGACTTATCTCAATGCAAACAAACAAACAAACAACAACAACTAAATTACTTTAAAGCAACGAGCAAAGTGAAGTGTATCCATTCTGATCATCCAGAACTGAAACTAATAAAATATTTATCTCAGGCAACCTCAGCTAGTTGTAAGAAATGACAGTGTGTCCAGTGGCCTTGCATTTGACTTTCCAAGTTTTCCGTGTCTTCTTGCATATAGTCCAGCTGATCAATAAATATTCCTTATCATATAAAATACAAGAGACAAAAACTTACTAGCATTGACGACATAGAGATAAAAGGTGTGAAAAGCTGTCAACACCAATGTCGTTCTTTGATGAGTTACTTTCCCTAGTTGTGTGCTTGCAATGGTTTTCTTTATAGTAACCCATGCTGCTATCTCTCCGTGACTATTTATTATGTCCTGAACTAGAACCAACTGTACCATACTGAAACCTCTTCTATTATCAAATAGTCTTCTTCAACTATATTTAACATATGGACAAATGGACTTACCATAGACAGATGTAAATTTCCTCTTGTGACAAATGTGTCTCCACTGGAACAGTCAATACCAAACAAAGCACAAATGTCACCAGCAAACACTTCGGGCACATCCTAGAAATTGAACATAATAACAAAACATGAGGTTTCTTTGCCTTTTTAAAAAAAATATTCTCCTGGAAATACAGCCAATACATCTTTCATAATAGTTGTGAGTCAAAATTTTCCTTCACTTTGTATCAAACTCTCTAGGCTTTTCTCTCTTTCTTATGCACAATTCACAGTGTTACGAGATAGATCTAAGGAGTGATGTTGTCTTCCCATGATGACACAAGTGCAATACTTCACACATGTGCTGTAAATATTGCTCTACACTGGAGATTTGGAGCCATTATCGCAAGTCCTACTGGCAAAACATGCATTGCTCAATACTGGATTTTTGCCGCAAAGATTTTGTGTTTTTTTTTTACACCGTAGAGTTGGCATAGAATTCAGTCAGTCTTTTCTTCTTTTCCACACCACCCCCCCCCTCCCCTTTTCGCTTTCACAGTTTATCAAATGGGTTACATAGAAAATACTTCAACCAGATTTGCTAAAGGCCAGGAAATGTAACTTTCATGTCCAAAACATGACAGAGTTTCGTATGAGTATCAACAGAGATGATTTCATTTCTCGCTGGCAATTCCCTGGGTAAATTCACCACTCAAGTTTGCTCACCTCCATTTCGTCAGCATTCATGCGTACAAGTCTCTGTACTCTTGTTTTCTTCTGAGTTCTTGTGTTGATGATTGTGTCACTTCTCTTGATGCCGCCCTGGTACACACGCATGTAGGTCAACTGACCAAATTTTCCAGCCTACGTAGAAAAAGACACATGTAATTGATTCACCGCCAGTTGTACACTGACCAAAACCCCTCGTAACTTCCACAGTGCAAGACAAATGAACCACTTTGTAAGGTTTTGTGGAAGCAAAATATATAAACAACACACAGCATCTCATTATTCACCATTATTTATCATTTAAATACAATTTGTGCCATGAAAGTTCTTTATAAGTTGGTCCCAACAGCTTACAGGAATTAATTAGCTACTCCTACAACAGTCCACAGTGAGGACAAAAAATTCTGTGCGAGTCTGAAATGTTAAATTACAATAATACAAATATTTCTTCTGTCTTGAACTTTAGCATCTAGTCTTGAAAATAGCGAGATCTCAAAACTGTGGACATCATAACATAAGCATTTTCTGATATGTTCAACTTGCTGAGTTCAAATACATTCAAGCTGGCATTTCAAACTTAGATCTCACTAAAAGTCATCAGCATGCAAAATGGACTGCACACCAGGTGTTCCACAAACTATTCCGTTCACTTGAAAATTAGAAACAGTCACTGAACTACTCCTGGTTGATTGGAATCCAACACCTGCAACTACTAATAATCTGCCAGGAAATTCATAAGGATTTCTGTGCCACTGACACGGTCAACAGGAATAGAGTGATGAGCAAAGAAAACAATCTACAGTAATAAACATTATTTTATCAATAACTGAAATTCTTTGAAATTCATTGAACTCCGACAATCTTAAAACCATGTGACAGCATAGCAGGACAACAAAGAATTATGGTAAATATGTGATTTCACAAATTGCTACCCCTTACAGAATTGTTTTATGGGTTGCTTGTAAGCTAATCTATCATACTTAAGTAAAAAATCTCCATGTCCTGACAAAGATACACACCTCAAGCTTGAAAGCCAAACCAACAAATGGCGACTCTGTAGATCTAGCCGGATCCAGCAATACTTTCTTGGCTTTCTCAATTCTACAAGACAGAAAATATAAAGAATAGAAATTACACTGATCACTGTATATTGCCACTGATCTACACTAATCGCATAAGTCATTTTTGGCATTTCTGATTTATTAAGAAAAAACTGTTTCTTTTTTTGACATTTGGTGACTTATGCCATTGTGATTCTATTGGATTATTACATTTTTCTATTGAAGCATTTCTTTTTCTATAATATCTGATAGCCCTCACGCCCAGGAATGCTATGACATATACCATTATCGTAGAGCAGTAATGAAATTCTTAAAAACATTTTCCTTTCCAATTTGTTTATGGTCTGTTTTGCTTTTCTCAATTGCTTCTGACCTGGGACTTTGAACATAGAACTTTCTCTTTTTTTATTGCCATATTTTTTAATGAAATTTTTTTAAATCAAGTTATTGTTTTTTAACTTTCACTATTTCTACTCTCTCGTCTCTGTACAATGAAAAAGCTGTTTCATCTTCCAATCCACATCTAGTTCAGATTCTCCGTTCCACTTATCAAAAACATTCAAAAGCAGTCAATAATGAAATTCCCTCGCTCACACCACTAACTTACCCTTCACTGTTGTCTAGACAATAGTTTGTGACTTCTGTTGGGTTGGGGAGATAACTCAGCACTCCATCCAGTAATGGTTGCACCCCTTTGTTCTTCAAGGCCGAGCCCACAAGGACAGGAGTAAATTCTCGTTTGATAGTGGCTCTCCGTACAGCAGACTAGGGGAGACGATCAAATGGAAAGGCAGACAGTAGAGACAACGCTGGATGTTCAAATGTATGGGATTTCTGTCGCTTAAACTTAAATTCAGGTTTGAAGTCTGCAACCCGCCCTTAGGACAAATTCAAAGCTGTCCTCGCACCAAACCCCCAAAAAAATCTTTTCTGGAAACAACATGGAACCTTAGTTCTTGTTTGTGCCAACTCCACTTTTTGCACAACTGAGAAATTCGAATTATGATAAGGAGTTAGAATAAGTCAGAACTGTGAAACAACTTGATAAGTGCCACATTGCATGTGTCGGTGTGCATTTGCTTTACCTCTTCTTTATATGAAAAAATCTCCAGTTTTTCAGAAAATGGATACAGAACAAACAAGAAGTAAGGTCATGAACAGCTGAATCTCAGAGAACACAACAATGCCATGACATGAAATAGTTCTGTATTTCTCACACCTGAGGCATCACAAAAATTCCTTGTTGCTTCAAAGAAACTAAGGCACTGAATTCCATGCTGTGATGTGGCTATATCTAGAGTCACTTTTACAGAGCAAAAAGAAAGATCGGCTGAGCCATGTTATCCCCATGAGACAGTTCTCAAGACAGCCAATAAACCCTATCAGTGCGTCAAATTTAGTCATGTCAGCTGAACAGACATGCAGCATTTCTCAATGGCAAGACATCAACAAAGTTGTTAGTTTCCCAGTTTCTATCCTTACCATAATGTCTTCAGTTGATGGAGCTTTCTCCTCTAAGAACATTTCACCCAGAACATCGTCCACATTTGATACCATCTCTGTAAACAAATTTTCATGATTTTTAAGTTAAAATAGCAAAATAAAACAAAACATTATATATTTGCAAAATCCTATTTGTTATGCTGATTAACTACAAAGCTGATTGTTAGTGTCTGGACTGGGTGATAGTGCCCTCCAGTGTTAGAGAGTTGGTATTATGACTGCATTTTAAATCGAGAGGTATTTACTATTTAATCTTTCGTACCATGCCACACACTAAGAACAATCTGAATAAGTTTCATAAACAGACCTGCAGGGCCACAAATTTAATTACATTAAAGTTCCTAACAATTTTGTCTAGATCTATTACATACTAAAGACAACATCAGCAGCATCAAATGAAAATTCAATAATATGTCACTAGAAGTCTTCTCTAGATTCCTATATTGTTATGATCATTCTGACTCACTAACAATTTGAGTACTAGTTATATATCTCTCAGATATAGTCTGCCTACTATCTATCAAGCAATATACTAATATCGTCTCTGGCGACGATGTCATCTCAGCTATTTGTGCCTACCGCTTATAATGGATCAAGCTCGTCAGTATAAACTGACGTAGTTAAGTCTATTGGATCTACTCTAGGATGGGCTGGCAATCCCCAGCCTCATCCAGACAAATCAATCCCAATTCACAGATGTGTATGCCAAACATTCATACTAGTTGCAAGTCAATATAAATCTTTGTCTTGCATTCTTGGGTAGCACTCCTAGTATATGCGGCAATCCTGTCCTACTGGATAAATTATGTTCAGCTCCTCGTTCATTGTTGAATCATCAATGGACAAACACTTACGCTTGGTCCCTGGTATTAGAAAAACCAGGGAACAGTAGACAATAGCAGTGGGCATATCTCATTCAAGCATATGGCTTCATCTCAATGTCTATAGTGGACTAGACATGAATCAAACAGACTTATGATTCTTCAGGCAGAATCGTGCCGACGCCTGCACAGATTGGAATTTTCTGTATGGAGTAATGGACATAGGTATGGCTACGCTTTTATACTGTGCAGCCACCTGCAAATTACCGTCCAAATCCCTAGATTTGATTGGTGCATCCATGCGAGCTCATCTCGCAGTATTAATATATTCTACGTGGGAGTTGGTCACGGCCTTGTACTAAACACAGACAAGGTCAATTTAAAATGTCAAAACAATTACTGAAATCTTTAAACCCTCGTGCTTTCTACATTTTATGTACGAATTTCTGAACGCGACTAAGCGTCTTAAACTATCTATCCTTATTCACCCCTTCTCTTCCCTTCTAAGTGTTCATCAAAATCACGGGGTCGAGAATTGCACTGTCACTCCTAACTTATACATTTATTCTATCTCGCCCCACTTTCTTTCCATCTCTAAGAAAAAGTGTTTCAAAAACAAACTGTTCACGAGAACAGTTCAAGGACAAAATTACGCTGGTTATAATCAACGAGACCGTGAAAAATCAACTCCTTGCAAGTCGTGACCCAGCACGGCATTTATAGCACTTAAACCCTGACACTGATGTTTTAAAAGAAAAAGAAAACCTAAGTAAAAACAAAGACAACAAAAGGTTACAGTTACTGTGGTTATTTGTCAGGCTATTAAAAAAAAAAAGAATTGAAAATCCAAAATCTGTGCACCAAATGCAATATAACCAGTCTTTTGAGAATTTGAGTGCCAAGAATATATACAAACCTATCATTTCCTGCCGCCTGTCCTTTGCTTCAGCTCTCAGATCTGTGGGGATCTCATCTTCTCGCAGAACCACTCTGTATGAAAAGAAAACATGCCATTTATATAAAAACTTCATAATTCAGTAGGTGTCCACTATAAAACATTGCACAAGTACAAAATTCCATGACAGACAGACAGGCCTAATAAGCCAGCATGTCATTATTATGCTGGACAGCAACAGTCAAACTGCGTCATAAAAGATCTGAATATCGGCAGAAAATATGTGTTTCTGACATTATTTCTACCTGTATTGCAGAGTTTGGACTGGTTCACTTGTATTGATTTGAAATATTCTTTCTCGACGTCTAGTGCACTCTATTTTCTTCACTTCTCTCTTTTCTGATAAACAAGCTCACACTCAATAACGGTATAACCATGGATTCCAACTTCAATGTCATAGTGCCAATTACGTGTTTAACAAATTTCAAGTTCAGTTTGTGACATGCTGTTTGCCCAAACCACTGACAACATTTAAACACTTTAATTGCCCATAAAAGTCAGGTTTTCATTTAGCTATATCTGTCTGAAATACTAAATAATTTAAATAACAATTCAGCTGTGATTTATATTTCCCCGGCAAGGAATGGAAGTCTTCATATCTAAATACATGTACTTATTTATGTAAATGAATCAAATCTAGTTTGTCATTTGATCTGTGATATCAGATCTCATGATTTTAGAATTGTTAACCTGGAGGCTACCAATTCCTTTGAGTATGTCTAAAACTTTGCTACCATCATTAAACTCACCCTTGTGGTTCTTCAAAATAGACAGCTTTTTCATGAATCAGATCCACCACTCCTTTCAAGTTCCCCTCAAGTCCAATTGGAATGTTCAAGAATGCAGCATTGTGTTGAAGCTTAGCTCTGTAATACATAGAAACATACAGTAACAATTTAAAAAGCAATCCTCACATGAAACATGCTTACATAAAGTAAGCTTCTGCAAGCTACTTTCATATAATGTAAAGTAACTCTCTGCAGATGGCGGCTTATAAATTCACTTTCATATGTTTACAGAATGTCCAATAAACAGAGCCCATTACCCT
Organism: Onchidella celtica; assembly: GCA_963931925.1. NCBI lineage: Eukaryota > Metazoa > Mollusca > Gastropoda > Systellommatophora > Onchidiidae > Onchidella > Onchidella celtica. The sequence continues at coordinate 16,268,996 of OZ007580.1, read as the reverse complement.
GCACAGATACAGCCTAGCTTTGGATTCACCCTTATCACTTAAAGTCTCATGATCTTACTCACAACTCCACTCACTTGCCACAACAAAGCCTAAGTAAGACCAATTATAAAGATTTTATCACCGGCACACCTCAATTGATGTAAAACCCGGTTGGGATTTGATCCCTGTCTGTCCAGCTTGTTGATGAAAGCCATGCATGGTACACTGTATCTCTTCATTTGTCTGTTCACAGTATAGGTCTGACTCTGCACACCTCCCACTGCACATAGCACCAGCACTGCACCATCCAGCACCCTCAAGGCTCTCTCCACTTCCACTGTGAAGTCTACGTGACCAGGGGTATCAATAATGTTGATATTATGCTCCTTCCACATAACATATGTTGCTGCTGACTGGATAGTAATCCCTCTTTGCCTCTCTAGTTCCATGAAATCCATTTTAGCACCAACTAGGTCTTTGCCTCTCACCTGGTTGAAAAAAAAATATGTGATGTTTATATAAATATAAAAACTTTCAAGGTTCTTTTCACTTCTTAAAATTACAGATGTAAAATATCAGACGAGGGCAAAGACTTATAATGTAATACCTCAAGCACATACAGCAGAATAGCTGAAGATTTAAAACTTTCTTCAAATGATAACAAGGCAAACAAATCTGAAGCAACCAGATTACTTTATTTACAAATGAGCAACTCATTTTTATAAGAAGAACTATTAAACCATCTGAGATCATCTTCAACTATCCATTTGCGATATGGCAATTAATTCTTTGACTGATATCTAAAAAGCAGATGAGAACATTTCCCCTCGCTGCCAGCAAACAAAACTGATCAAAATAAGACATGGTGTTTGAAACAAATTTGCACGATGGGGCAATTTCATTGTAACCGAAATGTGGAGATTCCAAAGAACTCAGAACAATAGTACATTCCCTACCCAGAGCTTCTTTTGAACACACTGTAATTTCTAGAAACAACTGGACGGACCCATATCAGACGTGATTTTTACTTTAAAATGTCATAAATTCTAAAACATCAAAGCCTTTCTGCACAATAAGGGGGTTCAGACACACTGAGACGCACAAAAGTCCACTGAATATAATATTTATAATAAACAAAGTTTCCTGCAACTCTCGGTTACATATTAGTGTACCTCTCGTCTGTTTCACTTTTTCAATATTGAGTTATATTTACCTCATGCATTTCTGCCACTCTTCCTGTATAAAACAAGAGTCTCTCTGTCAATGTTGTCTTGCCAGAATCAATATGTGCAGAGATACCAATGTTCCTAATTTTGGCAACATCTTCAATCACATCCTGCGAATCAAAAAAGAGTTAAACATCTTTGGTCATATAATGATATATTCTTACGAAAGAGAAAGATTTTACCTGGGTTTTTTTGTTGTTGTTTTTTTGCAGTCTGGTAAATCTATTTGCTCTGATGAATTATCTCACCATATCATTTAAAGCTAAATCAAAAGAGATTAGATGATCAAACAAGGCTCAGATTCTGAGAATTCCATTCTTAAACTGACTTCAAACAAATTATGGTTGACTGTTCACTTGTATTACATATGATAGGGCTGACTACATGAGTTCATCTATTGTGTTCTTCTATTTTGATGATTAATCTAAATTAATTAAAAATTTATGGTGTCAAGCGGCTGATCTCACCAGATGGCTTAATATACCTAATTATAAGGAAAAAGGCTTAAATACTGGAAAACTGCCCTGGGTGTAATTTTGAAATATTTACTCTGAGTAGGTATTCACCAGCTTTAACCTTTCCTTAAAAATTCTAGAAAAAAAAACAACATTAAACAAAGATGTGGTGAGTTATTTTCAAACGCGTGCACTACCTCGGTGAAATGCTCTGTGATCCTTTGTTATACTTGAGCAAAAACGGCAAAACTACATCTTGTTCAAGAATTAAAAAATACACAGCTACACTACAAAAGATAGTATATTTTGACAGAGGAAGAATTGAACTTTAATTTGATGTAGGATTCATACCGGTTTACAGAAACACACAGCAATAGCAGCCATGTAATGCTGGCCTAAAATTATGCCAAAATGGGATTTCGCCCCTTCAACGGGGCAGTTTGGACTACCTATTGATACACAGATCAATACAAATATTATAGACCTTTTTACTAAAATGCCCCCACAATAAAACAAAACAACGAAACTACTGCTATTTCTATTACAGCATCTGCAAAGTCTGATCCTTTTCTCCCTTCCAGTCACTGGGCTAAGTCAGCAAGTGGTTACTGTGAACTAACAACATGAATTTGTGTGCATTAAATGCTATGCTAGCGCACCACAGACAAAACAGATATTTCTGGTTTCCTATGCTCCCAAACCTTTAACCTTTAATCCTTCCTTCAAAACTCCGACCCCTTATTCCTGTATAATACCTCTCAAAGAGGATTCAATTTAGTGATTTAGTAGAGAAGCCATATTAGTTGAGTTGGTCAGTCAAAAAGCTTTTCCTCCGAACTCACCCCAGTTCTCCGTGTTGAGTACCAGCATGCTGCTGGTGTACTTCTTTTCACCTGAAACAAATGAGATTCAAATAAATCCAAAGTGTTCAAATTATAAATAATACTCGAATTACATTCATGTCAAGAATTCATCTTTCTTTAATGAATAAAATTTGTGTTTCTTTGTTTATCTCCCATTAACTCCCATTGCCATAATTTGACTCACCCCCACCAGCATCCTTACATCAATCCAGTGGCAATGTAAGTTTGTATAAGGTTTCCATAAGGTTGACAAAGTTTGAGAGTCACCATAGGTGCAGATTTCCAACATCAAACCAATGGCCACACAATGTCATAACCTGCGGCACCATGTCAGCATAATGTCATTCTACAAGGAAACTTCAGTGGGAGTTGAGGTCAATCCTATGTCATCACACTGACAAAGAACGACCAGTTGGGCTTGGGCTAGGCCTAGGCCTATATCCCCCACCAGTTTTTTGTTATTTTTGTTTTTATAAATTAATATTCATATAACAAGAACACGACTTTAGGAGCGTCCGTGTGCTGGGCATTACCATGTTAGTCCTCTCGTTGGATGTTTTTATAGTAAATGTGGGGCTCGGCGATTAACACGCGGAACATGAAATGGGTGCGAGACTAAAGACGTAAAGTTGCATTACAACTCATATTATAGATCTAGAGTGTATGCATTAGGTGCGATCACGAGCCAGAAAAAAATCGATCAAAACTGGAATTGAAGGGAAAGAAAGTCTGATAGGCCAAGGCAGAGGAATAACATGTTAGGCATGCGGTGTAAAGTTAATTTGTTCACCACAAAATTATTCTTGTCCAATAAGTTGGGCTGTTTGTGAGTGGTTGTATGAAGGTCACTGCGACCATTGCATGTAGGTGCGACCATTACTTGTTGGTCATGCGATCATTTGATTCTAAGTGCGACCAGCCGTTGCATGTCCCTGCGATCAACAAATTAAAACACTGGTTTTTACTGTTTGACAACAACGTCAGTCTCATTACTAGATCTAGATATCTATAATACATGTACATGTCTATCCACTTGGGAATTGTATGAAGTCTGTTCGTTTGAGTTTGAAGAAAAGCATGTCGACACGATAAGTCATTTTTGTGCTTGGAAAAGTAAGACAAATACAGATTTTAAAAGGATGATAGGAAAGGAGGACTGCCCTCCTGTAATGAAGTCATATAAAATGTATTAAACAAAGAAATGGGTCAGAGCAGATTTCTTCCAAAACTTTATTCAAAAAACGCCTCAAAACACAGGCTCCAAACCAAGAACAATCAATCAAAAACACAAGAGATAATGTGCAAACAATATCACATTGTGGATGCCTGGCTCGGAAAAGATCGAACCAGGTTCGTCCAGGTCTGTTATCCTTCTGTGTTTCACGCCCTTTGAAGAATTTTTTGCCAGTGTCCAAGACATCATTTTTTGACCGTCCAAATCCCCTCTTGCTCATATCATCCACCCACTGAACAATTTCCTCCTCTTCATCAGGAGTTAGCCCTGTTGTGTGCGTTATTTCTATTTTTCGTCTTCCCCTCAGCTTATCCTTCAGAGTTCCGTATGGAATTCCATATACTTCTGCAGCCCGGCAGATAGGGGTTCCATGTCTGACTGCAATTTATGGCTGTATTGAAGATCATTTATTGACCACTTTGGTACGTGGCTCTTTCAGCATCTGCAAAGTTGATAAAGGAAAGAGAAAATAAACAACAGCAGCAACAATGAGAACAACAGTCAATTGTGGGTCTGGATCCAGTTAAGTTACATCATTTAAGAGAAAAAGACTGAAAAAAAAAGTCTACACTAGTCCATAGATATAAACAATTGATTTATTACTGGTAAAATGCATTGGTCGCACTGACAAGTAAAAAGATGATAGTGTTTATTGGTGCGACCACTGGTCGCACGACCTGCAGAACACGAAAACCCGTGCGTGTGGGTGCGACCAGTACTAAAACTACACGGAAAGTACATGGAAAGCAAAACCACCACCTTAAATTCACAATAACATCTGTATATAATAACTAGGGCACAAATTTAACAAGACACCGGTGAAACAAGTATGTTTATCAGCTATTTCAAGCAACTCACCTTTGAACTTTGACATGGAAGTTGATCAAGTTGATTACTAAACGAAACTTGGGAAGGCCGATTCAGACGCTTCTTGCTTCAGTAGGAGGGGTTCTCAAGTCACGTGATGTCGTCAAGAGTTAAAAAATTCGACTAATCAGGACAAACAACGGCATAGTGAAAAAAAACAACGAAATGTAAGATATGGTCACACTGATATGCTGGTCGCAGCATTTAACACATGTACTCTAGTACCCCTTCCAATATTTGTCAGGCAAAAAGTCGTGTTTGATAAATTGAATACATCCATTCCAATGTCATGAAACAAAAGCAGAGTTAATTATTTAACCATCCAGATATCTAGAATCTAGACTAGATCTAGAGTCTAGATCTAGATCTAACTACCGTAGCCTACAAATTCATTACAAATGAAGCTGATTTGTCTGGTCTTCGGGAACTCTTTACTTTAATGTCTGAAAATAAACTGAAAAATTAGATCTAAATCATGTGTTTACCTCGAACAAGTTTCTCCGTAGCACTGACGATACGTGCGAAAGATGCTGCGCTCGCCAACTCATATTTCTCCGTGCCTGTTAGGGTGCCGTTGAAGAAACACTGATTCCGTGTCCTTGTCCTTTTCTTTTCATAACCATGCGTTTGTGGAGAGTAATCTCCCGTGTGGTGTGGCTCTTTACAACAATTATGTATTGTCCTTGTTTGTTCCCGTATAGACTACGGTACCTGTAGCTCTGAATTAACGTGTCTTAGATGCGATCTTAATACTTTCTTAGCAGTATAGATTTTATCAAATTTTTCTCCCTTCTTCAATATTTTTTTATCTTATGAGGATATTTTTGAGGAAAATAATTTCTATTTGCTTCAGCTAGTATACTCAGAAGATACGGCTCTGTGTTTATTATTTTTTTTACCGAATTTTAGCCTAATGCCCTGCAGAGAATTTGCCACTTTGTCACTTTTACATTAAATGTGATGTCAGTATTAACTGTAACATAATATTCATAAACTCGGCACTTTGATGTCACCCAAAAACTTGAAAAAAAATTTTCTGTAAGAATGATAAATGGTAAACAAGGTTACCACCAAATACACATATGCTAAAATTAAGTGATTTGTCTTAATACGAAATATTTTACAATGGGAAAAAACCGGCTCACTACCATACATTTTCTGCTGCTAGGTCTAAATGGCAACATTACTGCTGACATTGGCGAAATCGAAAGTAGGATTTCATGGTACATCGTTGATCACTGCAGTAAAGGCAATGGCAACAAATGCAGGCCACTGGAGCAAAGGACTTCTGGCTTCTATGAATGATCCAGAGCTTATCATTGAATCGGATGATAAGCTTGTCATTATCAAAGACAAATACCCAAAGGTATAATTGACAGATCTGTGATTAGGCCTACAAGCTTGCCTGGTGCCAGGCGTGATTTTAGGTGTTGATTAAAGTAGGCCTATCAGATTTATAGGGGTAAGGACTTGGATTTTATGGAGGTGGTTAAAGTCCGTATCGGGAGTAAAATTATAGGCCTAATACATTCTACATTAATTTATAATTATATAAATATCTAGACTCTAGGCCTACAGTCTACAGTGGAACTTGATTATAAAAATCGAAGTGGTTATTTTCAAGGCATGCCTTGGAACTAACGCCAGCGTTATTTTCAAGGCATGTTTCATTGACCAATCAGAAGCTGTTTCAGTATTTCTAAACGTGGAGCCTTAGACTGTGCATTGTCAGACTGATATGTAATGACGTGAGGGTCTAGTCAGTTTGTATCATCGAGGCCGTAGGCCGATGTTCGTCTGGGTAGTAGTCAGATTGACATATCAGGGAAAGCCGCCGGGGTAGCTATGTATTGTTTATTGGACTCAAGGTATGCCTTGGAACTAACGCCAGCGTTATTTTCAAGGCATGTTTCATTGACCAATCAGAAGCTGTTAAGGTATGCCTTGAAAATAACGCTAGAGTTAGTTTCAAGGTATGCCTTGTAAATAACGCCTTGCTATAAAAATAACCAGATGCAATACTTTAACTAAGAATGTCTCGTTATACCCAAGCTGTCACTGTTCCAGTAAAAAGGGCAAATAGCAAGGCAAAGAATATAAAAACGTTGTTTTTTTGGGGGGGGGGGATTTGCATGGTCGCATCCCTTGTTAACCATGCACTATATTGGCATCCCGGCGCAACACACGAGGCAAGCGAGGCCAACATTGTGGCCTACATATTGCAAACCGGGTTCTGCGAGAGGCCATTATAGCAACGCTGCAGCTCATGATTTGTTTTAAATTCGGTTGCTGCGACATCGTTTTTTTCGCTTTTTTTTTCCACACTCTTTTCGCTTGTTTGTCTGTCCTGTCACCCCTACTATGTCTAACAAAATGGTATCGTACGATTACATTTATTACAATGCAACTGTTCGTAACTATACGTCATACTCATGTAATAGTACTGACGTGCTGAAGTTCGAGCTGGGGAAAATCTTGCGGAAACTTACTTTGATGCTGTTGTCGTCTGTATGTAAAATGAGAAGAAAGGGCCCATCTGAGTATTTGAGAAACTGTTCTATGTCTGTAATGGCGAATTCCAATGTAATACTAGGGCATGCTGCATAAGGGCGTCTGTCGGTAGGTTTTTCATCAGGGGAGACTGGGAGAAAATGATAGACTTTGTTGTAGGTCGTTGTCTGTATTTGATGTGGTAATTAGAGAGATATTGTGTTGCTTTGATTAAACTGCTTTTCAGTTCATGTATGTACTCTCCGCTGGAAATCAAATCTCTTGCTAAAGGTGTGCTAAGAAAACTAACGTCATGGTACATAGAACCTTTACATAGTTCAGGGAGAGAAGGCAATTTCAAGATACATGTGGTTAGTAAATTGAGTGCTTGGCTAAAAAAATAATTTGTTCACCTGAATGGCCTGACTTAGGGAAAAAACAAGCATTTGGGTGGGGGATGTTCAAAGAGGGGAGGGTGGATGTTTATGACCAACAAAACACAATACATGTCTGACTCCCAACACACTATATTGTGGCCACCTGTACAATTTACTACTGTATGCGTTCACAATTAATTCTCTCACCATAGCAGGTGTATTAATTATCAATTGTCGTTATTCAGGTAATTTATTACATAAATAGCAGAAAAAAATGGGATTTACTATTATCTCACTGTTCGAGGGGTTCCATTGTTAACAATGTCGTTAAACATGATGATCCACTGTATTCAACAGGCAAAGCACCTAACTGTCAGTTCTTCATTCTTGGAGCAGGCTGAATTTAGAGCATCTAGTGCTTTGCTCATTTTCTTCACCCAGTAGTGACTCAGCATGTTATCTTTATCATTAGATCGGAAAGACTTCTGAATAGGTCTCAAGCCAGTATTACCACACTGTACTTTTTAATAAACTCAGCAGTGAGCCGCACATTAACAAAAAAGCATCCTATAGACTAAGAATAGAGGATTAAAGTACGCCCTTATGGAATCCATGTTATCCCCACAGTTTGGCTTATTTCACTAAATTATTGTAAAACAAATGTGGCCACGAGAGTTGAGACGCATTCCGAGGTCCTCCCATTGGATCCATATAATCTTGAATATAGGACTATTGGAAAACCCTACATCTTTAAGCAAAACTAAAACACAATGTTGCATATCGGAATTATTATTCAAAGTAAAGAATAGAAGACTGTGTGTCCAAAAGTGTCATACTATACATGTATTATATTCTCAGGCGATGTACCATTTTCTTGTTCTGCCAAAACACCAAGTACCAAGTCTGAAAAGTGTCACCAGAAATGACCTTGACCTTTTACGGCACATGCAGAAAAAAGGACAGGAAATAGCAGAGAGGTATCATTTCTGTGAGGCTGTAGCACACACACAATCAGTAATATGTCACAGCTGCTCAAGTTGAAAGGGTCAAGCTAAATCGTGGTGGAGCTCAAAATATCAAATTTTTTCATGTTTGCCAATATTTAGATTATTCTGTCCACTTTTATCTCAATCATCATCCATCATTTTACTTGGTTTTCTCAGCGTGGATGGCTGCAACATATTGCCGATTGTGTGCTATTGCCTCACATAAAAAAATTATGCTGTTTTATCCCATTCAGATTAGCGACTGCTTGCAACAGCACAGTTATGATGGAGGAGGAGAAATTATCGCTTAATAATTACTTAAAAGTGAGCAGATGTGAGTGTAATACATGTATGTTGTTCTGTCAGTGCAATTCATGTTGAAGTTCTTGTGCTAATATTATACTGAATTAACAAATTTCAGTTTATAAAGAAAACATTATTGTTTGTTGAAGTAGTGAAGTAGTGAATATCACCGTGTTGAATACTGTAATTCTGTTTGGCTGAGAGATATTTGTTACTCATCATACTTCAACTCTTCACCTACTGAATCATTCAATAGATTCTAATTTTTTAATATTCTTTTTCCTCAGAGCAAACAATGAAATTAGATTTCGCTTTGGTTACCATGCCATACCGAGTATGAGGTAATCACAGAAATGTTATACTTGAAGATGTTGAAGATATTAAATTACAGCCAGTCCTGCCATTTTTAAAGTTGCAGTATGTTGGAAACATTTTCACTAAATTTACTTTTGGTGCAGCTAATCACAGGACAGCTTTCAATACTTTTATTTGCATTCAGTATGAAAATTTCAGATGGCTGCAGCAATTGGGTCACGGTTGGAAGGTTCAAGCTAAATGTAAAGCGAATGTAAATCCATGCAAATTCCACTGTCATCAAATCATCAAAATCTATAGCTTTTCATAGCCTGTGGTTTACCAGTTCAAAGTTCAATTCTCTTGATGGACAGAGAAATGCTTATCTTTTGTGGCATCTTGTGTAATCACTTGAAAATGAGTGGAAACACATCTTTTTAGTTGATGGAATGCAGCCACTGCTGTATCTGACTGTCATCCCATGTCTAGTGTGTTCTTTGTATTGGTGAATTGAAAGTGAGTTGAAGAATGACTATAAAGGGCTTAGAGCTTGCATTAGATGGGATGAAGCACTATAAATGTTAATTATTTTTATTATTGTTATCGTCATCATCATCATTATCGTCGTTATTATTATTATTAAATATCATTATTGTCAATTTTTGTTATTAATCTAAAACTTATTCTCATTTTTCAAAGCCATGTCCACATGCATGTGATCAGCCAAGACTTTAACAGCCCTTGTCTCAAGACCAAGAAACATTGGAACTCTTTCACAACATCTTACTTTGTAGATTCTGAAGGTAAATTACTTATTTTGAATCAAACTGCTGTTTGATTAAGGCATATATATATAAAATATTGACTTGAGAAAAGAATATCAGATAATTCATATGATCTGCATGTGAACATACATTGACACAGTATTGAATAGAAGACATTTTCCTTGATAGTTCTGTTGTCCTGGACAGTTAGTTACTGCATTTTATTAAAAATAGAATATCATATTTGTGAAAGGCAGAGAAAGAAGGAGTGGCATTTCCTCAATAGTGCCAGTGTGCTATGATTTTAGGATATGATGTATATACGTTGTTTGTCCACAGCGAAGTCAAAGGGCTTATTGCCTTCTCAGCTTGTGCTGGGTGCTGCCCAGTCTTTTTTTTTCCCCTGTATTCCCTCATTATCATTCAAATTATGTCAGGAACTGCTATTGTTCATTTACTGGTAACGGTACATGTAATACCTTCTGAGCCTGAGGAAATGAATTTTTCTCAGGGATGTGCACAGTTTTGTCAAACGCTGAAACAACTTCGGGTGTTCATCATCAATAATGAATCCAACACCTGTGAATGTTTCGTTCCTGATTCTTTTGCCATGGTTCATATTTTTTCTTTCAGTTTCAAAACTATCAGTTTATGTATTTCAACAGATGTAATTAGGTCTATTGAGAAGACTGGCCAGTGGTCACCACATGTGGAAGAAACAAAACAGTTACTAACTCAAGATCTCAGGTAGCATTAGTAACATTTTTTTCTGTCTAACTGCACAATGAAATTCATGGAACTTCCCCACACAAGACAAAATTCCATTATACAGTAGTACACAATATTGTGATTAAAAATCATATCAACACCAGCATTCATCTGTTTCACTTTACCAAGAACTAGACAAATGCCTGAAATGAAACATGCTTATTTAGTACTTAATAAATTGTAAATTGTGAAATATAGTCAGGAGTGAAATCCTGTACAAGATGGATGCTATAATCATCAGTATTGAACTTAAAAGTTAAATGACTAAGAATTTGCCTTGTCACTCCTTTGTGGACTCACAAAAAAATAAGATTTTCATGCAAATTGGGACGAAGCCTCAAAAGAGTACCTAATAATTGGGACTTATCGATGAACCCCATTTTTTTAAAATGTGATTTCAGACTGATTTTGTTAAAGTTTTATTTCATTTGTAGGCAGGCACACTTTTTTTGTTTTAAAAGTCATTGTTCAATTGTAAAGTGTAAAATGATTTTTAAAATGGCCTCCTTCATAGGAAGTGATGTTGTCTTTTTTCACTGAAATATGTGCAGAATACCATTGGACCCTAATTTATTGTTCGACATTGGAAATGTAATTCATAAGTTATTGTTTATCTTCTATCATAGATGGATGTCAGGTCAGAAAAATCTGCTACTGGTAACATGTAATCCAGTACAACCTGTTTCATGAACTGGTACGCTAGCATGGTATCAGTGGGCGTGCACCTGTCGGTGCAAACGGCCAGGGCGGAGGAGGTTTCATCTAACCCAACGGCCACATGCTAGGGCACAATGTGACCCTCAGTACTTGAGTCCTTCACATTGGCCCCCGGTAGCGGTGTGGTCATAGGCTTGTTTGCCTAAATCACAGACGAAGAATTGAGCAAACTTCCCGGACGCAGCTTCGAAGCTGGCGGCAGCAGGCCAGTGGTTGATTGATAGGGCAGATGGCAATATACCGTCACTCTGGCCTGGATATCGTGACACAGAGCATCCACCAGTATTGGTGTTCTTTGGTTTGGGTCTTTCACCCTAGTCAGTTGGGACTGCGAGGCTGTGGAGTAGCCTACAGGCAGCCGGTCAGGCAATATGACTGTCCCTCTGGCATCCTCCTGCACCTGGATACATTTCCAGTCGTCTTGACCCTGTCTTGCCACTTGGATAAGTTGTGTCCAGGCGAGAGAGTGAGTCTGATGTTTGCGCAGCTCTTTCTCACTAAAAACAAATTCTTTGCGCCAGTCTTAACACTCACCTCGTCTTCTTTCATCTTTGTCTCGTCTTCTTTCCTCTCAAAATTCCAACGGCGATGGGCGAGTGCGGTGGCAGCAGGTTTGGATAGACTGGAAGCTGTTAGCACAGACCTACACGTTGGTGGCTGTGGGCTATGGTCGCTTCGTCGTCGATTGAAGTGGAGGCGTGGGGAGGCAGCACCCACAGTAGCTGAGCAGCTTTATTTAAGGATAGCACTGCTCACCTCAACTGAGGAAGGGGCTAGAAAAGGTGCCCTAAAGAAAGCCCACTTCACATCACCCTGACTGGTATACCGCGACCAGTGGGGATCCCTTTTTGCGGTCGAAACAAAAAGAAATTCAGCTTACTCAGGCTAGGAGCCTGGAATATACGCACACTACAGGACAACTCAAACAACCCGGAAAGACGCACTGCACTTATTGCCATTGAGCTCAGCAGGTACAACCTGGACATAGTGGCACTCAGTGAGACCAGACTCCCTGATAGTGGCCAACTCAAAGAGCTCAGTGGTGGATACACCTTCTTCTGGAAAGGCAAGGGTGCAGTCGAACCGAGACAGCATGGTGTTGGGTTTGCAATTAAAAATGACCTTGTCAGAAACTTGCAGTCCATGCCAATTGAAATAAATGACAGGCTAATGACACTCAGGATCCCAGTTGGGAAAAGCCAGTCAGCCACCCTCATTAGCGCATATGCGCCCACCATGACAAACCCAGATGAAGCCAAAGACAAGTTCTATTCTGATCTAGAATCTGTCATATGCTCTGTCCCGGCAGCTGATAAGCTGATTCTCTTGGGGGACTTCAATGCTAGGGTTGGCTCCGAAATCTCAGCGTGGCCAAATGTTTTGGGCCCTCATGGAGTTGGTTCATGCAATAACAATGGGTTGCGCTTACTTACTTTGTGTGCTGAATTTGGCCTGTTCATTACCAACACAAATTTTAGTCTCCCCGTGAGAAACAGAACGTCATGGATGCATCCCCGCTCAAAGCATTGGCATCTCATAGACTATGTCATTGTGAGGAAGACTGACAGAAAGGATGTCCTTGTAACAAAGGCGATGTGTGGTGCCGAGTGTGGAACTGACCACAGACTCATTGTTTGCAAGCTCAGACTAACATTGAGGCGCAATAGACGCCCTCAAGGGAAAGCGCCACCTAAACGCCTAAATGTTTCAAAACTCTGCTCAGCTGAGAAACAGAGCGAGCTCTCATCAGAACTCTCCTCAAAATTGGATTGCGTGACTTTTGACCCTGAGAACATTGAACAGAGCTGGACTGACCTAAATACGACTGTACACTCTTGCGCCAGCAGCACAGTTAGTTTTCCTGTCCGCAAGCACCAGGACTGGTTCAATGATAATGATAATGAAATCAAAGTGCTCATCAAAGAAAAAAATAGTCTCATCCAAGCTCACTGCAGTGACCCCTCTTCCACAGCAAAAGCTGATGCACTGCGTGCATGTAAGGGTGTACTCCAGAAGAAGCTGAGGAAAATGAAAAATGACTGGCTTGAAGAGCGAGTAAGAGAAACTCAGAAATATGCCGACACAAACAACACTAGAAAGTTCTTTGAGAGCCTCCGAGCTGTGTTTGGACCATCCCGCTCTGGCACTACGCCACTTCTTGCGTCAGATGGTTCAACACGCATTGTTGAATTGAATGCCATAATTCAGCGTTGGGCAGAACATTTCGGAGGTGTGCTAAATCGGCCATCAAATATAAATACTGAGTCCATTGACCGCCTCCCTCAGACTCCTATTAATGCAGCTCTTGCCAAGCCATTCACAGCAAATGAGACCCGAACTGCCACAAATCAGATGTCCTTTAACAAATCACCAGGCGTGGATTCAATTCCTGCTGAGGTGTATGCCTTCGGTGGAGAAAAGCTTATTGAAAGGTTGACCGAGTTGTTCAATCATATGTTGAAAGCAGGGAAGCTGCCACAGGACTTCAAAGATGCTTCAATCATCCATCTGTACAAAAACAAAGGGGACAGCCAAGTCTGTGACAACCATCGGGGAATCTCTCTACTTTCAATTGCTGGCAAAATATTGGCAAGAATGCTTCTGAATCGCCTTCTTGTTCACCTCTCGTCAAATGACTTGCTTCCCGAGAGCCAATGTGGCTTTCGTAAAGAGAGGGGAACGGCGGATATGATTTTTGCTGCCAGACAGATTCAGGAAAAATGCATGGAACAAAATAAAGCGCTGTATATCACATTTGTTGACCTCACAAAAGCATTTGACACAGTGTGTCGTGAAGGCCTCTGGAAAATCTTGGCGAAGTTTGGGTGTCCACCCGAATTCATCACAATAGTGCGCCAGTTTCATGATGGTATGCAAGCTGCAGTCAAAAGCAACGGCAGTGTTTCAGAGCCCTTTGCTGTCACAAATGGGGTAAAACAGGGTTGTGTCTTAGCCCCAACTCTGTTCAGCATCATGTTCTCTGCAATGCTACAAGAAGCCTTTAGCTCTCCTCCTCAAGGGGTAAGCATCAAGTACCGAACTGATGGCAGTCTATTCAACCTCAGGAGACTTCAGGCAAAAACCAAAACAAAAAGTACTCAAGTCTGTGACCTACTATTTGCTGATGATTGTGCACTTCTGGCACACGATGAGGATAGCATGCAAAACTGTGTTGATAAGTTCTCTAGTGCCTGTGACAACTTTGGCCTCACAATAAGCACAAAGAAGACGGAAGTGCTCCATCAGCCTACTCCAGACGACAAGTATCCTGTGACCCCAAATATCAAAGTCCATGACAGTCTTCTGAAGGTGTCGGAGAACTTCACCTATCTTGGCAGTACACTGTCTTCCGCGGCTCGTGTTGATACTGAAATTCTCTCAAGAATCAGCAAAGCCAGCTCTGCATTTGGCAGGCTTCGAAAGAGAGTATGGGATGTCGCCGGCATTCGCACAGACACTAAGCTGAAAGTGTACAATGCTGTGGTCCTTCCCACCCTACTCTATGGGGCTGAAACCTGGACAGTGTACCAATCGCATGCCAGAAAGCTAAATCACTTTCATCTGGCCTGCCTTAGAAAGATCCTAAGGATCAAATGGCAGGATAAAATTCCAGACACTGAGGTCCTCAATCGTGCCAAGGAATTGAGCATCTTCTGCCACCTGAAAAAAATTCAGCTACGTTGGGCAGGACATGTTGTCAGAATGCCCGACTCCAGACTCCCTAAGCAAATCTTCTTCTCTGAGCTCTCCAATGGAACGAGGAATGTTGGGGGCCCCAAAGAGACGTTACAAAGACACTCTCAAGCAATCACTGAAGGCCTTTGCCATTGATGTGAGTGAGTGGGAAAAGCTCTCGCTTGATCGTGCAAATTGGAGGGCGGCCCTTACCAGAGGCAGCAAAGCATGGGAAGCTGACAGAGTCCAGCAGGCTATCAAAAAAAGAGAACGGCGCAAGAAAAGGCCCAGTGGTACTGAACCAACGGAGCACTCTTTTCATTTATGCGGAAGGGTCTGCAGGGCAAAAATAGGACTTATCAGTCACATGAGAAGCCATAAGTCATGAAAGAACAGTCTTTCCATTCTGTCCTCTGTGTCCTTTAGTTCTCTTTATTGTCCATGTGTTGAAATTCTCAACAATTTCTGTTCTTTATTCCTCTGGTGTTGTTAAGGTCATCGTCATACCTGATGGACGAACTATTATTATCATAGATGGAAGTTTGGAAAATACAATAATTTTTCTACTGGGAGGGACAAAGGATTGATCTTTTTGTTATAATATATTGATTTGAGTATGACTTAGATTGCATTTTACTTCATTTCAGATGTCATGTTTGCCGAAAAGTTTTCCCCACCATTCCATCCCTGAAGGCACATATTGTTCTTCATGATGTCACAAAAGGCTCATCCTAGCATTGATTTTTCCACTGTCTGTTTGTGTGTGAACATGTATAATGCTGAATAGCATTAGATTTAGAATGTCATGTAGCCTAGTAGTCAGATGTGAACAAATTCTCTCAGTATTGCTTTTGGTAATTAAACACTTCAGTATGAACAGCTGAATGCACCAGCATTGTTACTGACATTTGGCCTGCAGTTGACTGGTCATTGGAAAGGTAATCTCCAACCTCATTTACCTATCAGCATGGCAGTAATTTGTGACCTATAGTTTACATGTCATTGTAAAGGTAGCCTGTGACCTCCAGGTTATGCAGACCTTGTACAGTGACATAGATGAGGTGGATAATTAGTGAAATTATCTGTAAACTGGAAGTCAAATGTTACTGATACAGTGATAAATAAATTGCTGGTAAGAGCTGTTACCAGCTTCTTTTGGATTCATTTCTGAAGTAGTTCATAACAATGAATCAAAGGAAACTTTTGCATCAGGGGTTGGCAAACTTTTTGCGTTTGTGGACTGGATATTAATTAATAAATGGACAGTGAAGCAGATAAATGCCACTGAAAGAAACTTGAAATATGGGAAGTGTGCATTTAAATACATCTACAGTAGTTACAGTTTGCCTACTCTCAGTGCATGACCGATGACAGGGAGTCGTTCATGCTTAACCTAGGATGCCACAAGAAATGCCAAAGTTGCAAGCCAATCAGGATCATGAAAATGTGATTGTGAAGGGTCCTTGTTTTTGCTTTCAAGAATCATTTGTGGGCCGGATAAGTTTCGTAAGTATCCCAATATTTGCTTGCAGGTCAGATCTGACCCTTTGGCAGCAGGTTTCCGATCCCTGCTTTAGGTGTCAGTTTATTACTGTCTCTCATTTCATTCCACATTGTGATCTCTACACTGTTCCCTTGTCCAGTCTGTTTCTTTAATTTATGAAGTTTGTGTAACTAATTTGTCCATTCTAAGGTGCCTTTTTCTATTTCTAACTTGCTCACCTTTGATGACAGTGCCATTCAAACTCACATTTCATGAGATGTTATTGGGGATGTAAAAAATTATTCACACTGATGATCCTTTTTCATTTTTTATAAACATGTACTGACTTAGAGTCTTGAAAACATATGTGTGGTCGGAGCTTTTATACAGATGTGAATGTTGGACAATGAACAAAGAAATAGAGAGGAAAGTAGAAGCAGCAGAAATGTGGTTTAGTAGATGAATATTGAGAATATCATGGATGGAGAAAAATCAAATGAGTCAGACTCTAATCTGAAAAGATTATTAATTAAAACAATAAGGCAGAGGCAACTGAAATTTCTAGGGCACATCTGTTGCCTCAGGGACCTCAAACATCTAGCAGTCACAGGGAAGATCGAAGGCAGGAAAGGCAGAGGTAGATAGGGTAAAACTTTCATTGAAAGTCTTAATTCATGGACAACAAATAAACATCACAACAACAACTCCTTCTTGAGGTTGGCTGATGACAGACCCGAGTGGAGAACCATGATCACCAATGTCTGTTCCAGACAGGGCAACTGATGATGATGGCTGACTTAGAAACAAAGCGGAAGCTTAAATACAAATACATTTACATGTATATATATATATCATTGGTCGGCTGTTGGAACTGCATTAAAACTAGCCTTTGAAGCTGTTGTTAGAGGACACTAGTATTTAACATAGAAAGCTATAACTGAGCAGTGAACACAATTCAGTATTTTCTTTCACACAACTCAGTATTTTCTCTCACAACTCAATATTTTCTCCCACAACTCAGTATTTTCTCTCACAGCTCAGTATTTTCTCACAACTCAGTATTTTCTCTCACAACTCAGTATTTTTTCTCACAACTCAGTATTTTTTCTCACAACTCAGGATTTTCTCTCACAACTCAGGATTTTCTCTCACAGCTCAGGATTTTCTTTTACAACTCAGTATTTTCTCTATTTGGCTTTGTAATTAGGCTGCAGTCCCATAATACCAGCCCGAAAGGCCAGTTTCAACAAGGTTCTAACACCCTACCCACCACATAGGTCTGTGTGTATACATGTGTACATGTACTGTATTAGCTTTTCTTACACTGTCAAGCTGTTGTCTTGGCCAGTACAAAGAGCAACCAGTGTATTAAATTTCTGTGAGAATAGTAAAAAAAAATTGTAAAATCATTTTGGTTACAGCATTATAAGTGATAACCGTACATTTCCATTTTAACAGTTTGTAGGTAAATATTTTGCCCCAGACTTGAATTTCAGTTCTTTGGCCATGGTGGTACACCATGCGACTTACCACTCCTGTTGGTAAATGTCCGAGGACATTAGCAAAGCTATTTACATGTAACAATAATTGTGGAATGAGTTCAGTATAGAACACAAATGGTGCTTTTGTTTTCTCTCTCAAGATTTGCAAGGTCTAACTGACCATGGCCTTTTGCTATCATTTGTGTACTCAACTTGTGTACGTGTACATTGTTCAGACTGGTAGGTGGCTGCAAGTGAATTATATTTGGTATATATATATATAATGCATCAAAACCATTTTCTTTTCAGTGATCTGTAAATTTTATAAGATTATTTATCTTCTGGTGAAGTTCATCAATTGCCATCATTGTTTATGTTTTCACAATCATTCAGGGATTTAACTGAATAAATTCCATGTGGTTATGACAATATGAGAGCTACGATTGTGAGTTTTTGTCTGTTCAAACATGATGGCTACGGGCTGACCCTGTCATGCAACAACACAAGCGCAACCCAGCCAGCACCCCCTTGTCAACCCATTGTAGACTTGTACAGCATTTGCATTGCGTTGGTAGGATTATAACTAGGGCGAGTTCCCTACATCAGACATCGACGCGATGCACATCTTATGTAGGAACGATGTTATGCCCATGTGCAAACGATGTCCATCCTACACGTGGGATTTCCATAGGGTTACTGGCTGAGAAATAACCAATTTTACACTAGAGGATTGAAAAAAACCTGTTTTACTTCTTGCTTGGCCAGCAGTACAGAAGCACGTCTTTTATTGTTCGATTGTTTTATCTGTTCAATTTCCTTTTTATTTTTCTGTTCTTTTTTTCTTTTTTTTTTCCCTTGATGAAGGCACTTGCCGAAATAACGGCCATTTTCTGTCTTCACTTTCAGTTTGCATTGTATCGTTTGGGTCTTATTTCTTTTGTGGAGCTTTGCTACAAACAACTCTTTCTTTTTGCCCAATTTTGACATTGCTTATGGCCTTGCTGCGACCCCACAATTTTTCTGTGGTTTTTATAATATTTCGTCAGTGACCCTGCTAGTAGAACAGACGTCCAAACAGTTAGGATGCAAACTTTCTTGTTTGTACCTGACCGACCGAGACCTCAGGATCTGAGACGCCAACGGACAATAATTATTATTTCCCTTTGTATACTATTCAAACGCTTGGCCTCAACTTCTCCCCCTTCCACGAGTGTGGCCTACAGACATTAAATGTTGGATATCTATGATAAAGCCTTAATATTTTGAAGCTTAACATGGCATGGCACCACATGTATTTGACTGTCCCATCTGAAACTCAGCCTGCATGTGATTTATCTATAATCGCACAACCTACTTCCTTGGGCAGTTTGAGTTTTGAGTTTAACAGCAGGATAAAGGCCACTTTGCGCCTCTCACGATTTCTTCGTTCTCTCTCTTTGGGCTAGCTTTCAGCCTTCAGTTACCTATAGCTAAGATCAGATAAAAGTAAAGTTAAAGATCTGACGGGCAAAAGGCCCGTATTGAAAATTTAACGGGAAAAGGCCCATGCTGGAAAGTATGTCTATGAATTTTGTACTTCCTTCAACAACTTTTTCACAGAAATGAAACCGGCCTTCCAGTTTCAATTACATAGCGGTACCGTAACGAAAAAGCATGTGTACGCTTCACAGAGCCCCACAACTACAATGTAGGTTTTTGGTAGAGGGGTGGGGGGGGGGGGGGCACCTCTCCGAGCGTGCGTTCCTTGTGGATGGCACCTTTCGATAAAGTGAATTTTTCGGAAAGCGTTGGGCGTAGGGGTCGTTATGTTGCTTCTACTTCTACTGAAAAGTGTTAAATTAAAATTAAAAAGATTATTGTTACAAAAGACAAGTGCAGACAATGGTACAGTGTACATGTACTACAAAAGCGGTTTGCAACCTTGGGATGTTTCGGGCTATGTGAGACTACAACACACCAATGAAAGCAAGTGCTTTATAGTTAGACACACAATAAAACTTTATTGGGACAGTGGGAATGGGATGGGAGCTTAATGTACGTTAGTAGAACAGTCTAAAATAACTTGAAATAGATCAGTCAATCAATCTGAAAGCAAGGCACGTGGCTGAAGAAAAGATGGACAAATGTTTCACACAGGTATGATGTCAATGATCTAAAGATAATACATATATTGTAACAACAATAAACTAAACTAACTATCCTGAAATAAAGGATTTTGGTTAATGCAATGAAATGGCCACCACCTGTGCTTGCCAGGACAAGAAAATGAGTTATATATGTAGTATGGTACACTAGAACACAAATAAAAGGTATTTTGTATGTAAATCTTACTGGCTCTGCACTTAAATGAAAATTCCACACCGATATCCACACCCTTTTCAATAATTCGTCTACGGTAACTGAAATGTTACTTGTCCTAAATTCCGAATCTGTGATCTTGACAGTGGTGGTCCTAAACAGACGAATGTCTGGTCTCTTGAGAAACTGGAATCCACGAAAACACTGTTCTCTTAAATGCACCACAGGTTACACTGTCAATACACAAAATGTCATGGTCACATCTACAGGATACACTCTGTCAGAACTGTCCTGACTACACGTATCGACAGGATTCATATCAAAAGCACTGTTCACAGCCACAATATATAAACTGCTGTATAACTAATAATTTATTGTCCCGACTGCTCGTATAGGATATGCCTCTGGTCACCGTCACAGGATACACAATATAATGAATTGCTCTAACCATAGGCACAGGATACTTTACTGGAAAAAACAGGTGGTCACTTTAGGTCTTGGGCCTCGGCTCCAGCCTTTCCACTGTTCTGCACAATTCAGAGGACTACCGGGTGCAATGCATACACGCGGACAGAAGCCTGCCTGGTCACGCTGAGAATTACAGGTCTTACACTGCCGCAACAAGCAAGTATTATACTGGAAATATCAGAGTTCTTATGAACTTAGGATATGTGCAATATATGCACCGCGCTGCAAGAGCTAACTTTAAGCTTATACTCACACGCCGCTCTAACCGAGCTTATTTCATGCTCCAACTGCCCTACCCACAGGTAGCCTGAGACATAAGTTCGAATAATCGAACGGGAAGGTGGACGGTCAGTACTCGGCATTTCGTTACAGTTAGTTGTATTTAATAAAATTATGAGGTGTTGTTTGGGAATAAACTGAATTTTGTGCCTAATATTTCACATTCAACATTTATAATATTAAGTCTTATGGTCTCGTCAGTTTTGACAATGCCTTGAGAATGCGCATGATGTCAGAGTGTTTTTGTTTTCTTCTTCGATATTCAAGATGGCCGGTGGGTCAGCTGATTAGTGTAACCAAAGATACTGGAATTGATAAGATGAGACAGCTTGTATCTTTAGCGTGCAGAGATTTTGCACCGCCACCTAGCGGCAAACGCGCGGAACCCAGGAAAAGTACCGTATTTTACAAAGCCAAACAGGGAAAATATTGAACTCTGTTCACTATTGAGTTATCGCTACAGGACTTGATTGGCTTCACCTATTGTGAAATTTTAACCTCAATCGCTGTTGGAAAACTGGCTATTGTGTCCTTTTTTTCAGTGGCAGTATCGCTGTCACAATTTTGCATCATAAATTTACCATTATATCAAGCATAGCCTGCTATGCGGGGCGCCCCCGATCATCGTGCAAAGTGCGTGCACTTTTTTTTTTTTTTTTGGTGGTGCGAAGAAGACAATAGCAGAAGCAGTACCAAAGAGCTGGAATGAAGGCAGAATAGTGAAAATACCCAAGAAAGGAGCACTCAGCGATTGCAACAACTGGCGTGGTATCACTCTCCTTTCTATACCCAGCAAAATCCTTGCCAAGATCATTGTGCAACGTATGTCAGATGCTGTGGACAAGACACTGAGAAAGGAACAGGCCGGATTCCGAAAGGGGAAAGGATGCATTGACCAGATCTTCACACTCCGAAACATCATAGAACAGTGTTCAGAATGGCAAAGGCAGCTCTATGTGAACTTCGTTGACTTCGAAAAGGCCTTCGACAGCATCCACAGAGAGAGTATATGGCGCATTCTTCGACACTATGGGATTCCCAGCAAGCTTGTTGAACTCATCAAAAGCTTT
Organism: Onchidella celtica; assembly: GCA_963931925.1. Taxonomy (NCBI): domain Eukaryota; kingdom Metazoa; phylum Mollusca; class Gastropoda; order Systellommatophora; family Onchidiidae; genus Onchidella; species Onchidella celtica. Next base: position 16,246,919 of record OZ007580.1, on the reverse strand, counting down.
TACAAGAACTTCAGTTGCAGTGTCGGAAACAGTGATGCATCCTTTGAAGTGAAAACTGGTGTACGGCAAGGATGTGTGATGTCAACAATTTTGTTTAACCTCGTAATCGACTGGATTATGCGGAAAACTACAGAGGATGCACCAAGAGGCATCAGATGGACACTCTTCGACAACCTAGAGGATTTGGACTTTGCGGATGACCTTGCGCTATTGTCACATAGTCACCAACATATGCAAGATAAGACGCAGAGACTACATAATTTTGGATGCAAAGTAGGCCTTCGGATTAGCCAGAAGAAGACAGAGATTATGACCCTAAATGTAGACACTCCAGCACCAGTGCAAGTAGATGACAAGAACCTCACCACGACGGACAAATTTAAATACCTTGGTAGCATTATCAGACCAGAGGGTGGCACAAAGGAGGACATCCAAAGTAGGCTGGGAAATGCAAGGGCTGTCTTTCAAAGTATGAGCAACATCTGGAAATCGACACAATACGGCATCAACACCAAGATCAGACTGTACCAAAGCTGTGTCCTATCCACACTCCTGTATGGATCAGAGTGTTGGCGAATGACAGAAGGTGATCTCGCCAAGTTGTCTTCCTTCCACACCACATGTCTTCGTAGGATTCTCCGCATCTTTTGGCCCAACAAGATTTCTAATCAGGAACTACTAAGGCGATGCAAGCAAGAAGAAATAGCCAACATCATCACGAAGAGACGATGGAGATGGCTTGGACACGTGCTGCGAAAGGAAGCAAATTCTATAACCAAAACAGCACTTCAGTGGACACCGGAGGGACGGCGCAAGCGAGGCAGACCCAAGGCAACCTGGCGGAGAACAATCGAGGCAGAGATGAAATCCTTCAATCACTCATGGGGAACTCTCGCAAAGATGGCCCAGGACAGACAGGGCTGGAGATCCTTTGTTGCTGCCCTAAGCACCAGTGGGTGCAACAGGAAATAGTAGTAGAAGAAGACAATCTCTCATCTTTAGCCCATAGGACGCTACAGGAAGGACGTGAAAGAATTGACCGAGCGCCCCCCTTTGAACCTGTAGACACGTGCCATTATTTACTCTTGCGACCTACTTTTAGTTCGCCGCCGGTTGGTTCGCGGCGTCTCCCGTGCTCGCAGTGCAAATCTGCCAACGAATTAAAATCAATGCCATAATCGCCATGGTGATGCGCGGGGGCGGACACTAAAGATGACGGATATGCGCATTTTATCTAGAAGGGCCAGGGGCATCAAGGTTGGACTCTGCTTAGAGCATCTTGCCTTAATCCGGCCATGGAACGATGGCTTATAATGCAATCACGATGCCAGCTGCTCTGAGCCGGTAAATTAGAAAAAAAAAAATTTTAAAGAATGTTGTTACAAGTATATACGTCCCCCAGGTTAAAAAAAAAATTTTAAAGAATGTTGTTACAAGTATATACGTCCCCCAGGTTAAAAAAAAAATTTTAAAGAATGTTGTTACAAGTATATACGTCCCCCAGGTTAAAAAAAAAAATTTTTTTGCCCCAGGAGTACGTTTTTTAAAGTCTTTTGTGAGTCCAGAGCTAGAGAGCTCCTCACGAAATACTCCTAATAAAAGCCTTCATTAATTATTCTTTCGGATTTTCTTGTTGTTTTCCTCCTGTTCTTTGGTTGAACGGGTAGAGAGCGGGTTTAGGGATTCGATAAGAATTACGATTTAGGATTGAGGATACGTAGCCTATGAGTACGTGCCCCCGATACAAAACGCTTGGGGTGCATACGTACAAGTAACAGCCTTTAAAAAAAAAATTATGTCAATACATGTAGGCCTACTCAATTCTGAAATCTCTTGACATTGCTTTTCCCGGGTGCAAATGACACTCAGTTCAGATCGATCCACAGTAAATCAGAATGTTCTTTCTGTCTTTCTTTCTTTCCACTCCTCCCTTCTCTTTTTCTTTCTTTCCTTTTTTTTCTGGCTATGTTTCTTCTTTCCCTATTTCTAATTTCTTTCTTAATTGCTTTCTTCCACTTCTTCTTTTAGATATGGAGGCTTGATGTCGCTATATTTTATCATCTACATGTATTACAATAGTTCTCGCAGTTGCAGTCAGTTTCTCCTAGCGGTAGTTCTAGGGGGGAAAATGTGTGTTTCATTTTCATTCACTGAAAAGGACATCATTACGAACATATTATACATATAATATTATAATCATAACACATAACACACTAAAACGAGACATCCCTGATCCACTGAGAGCGGTCACAGTAGATCATCATAATTTCTGTTGCCTGTGATTTGTCCAAATGCGCGGGTCTCAGGTCCATGACTTGTTTGTCGAGTTTCAGTACCCCACTTCCATCAAATTCATTCTATCCCCACCCCAGGTGTAAGTAAAGTGTAGTACGTTATAAAACCGGATTAAAAAACAACAACCAAAAACGCCAACCACAGTTGACAGCAAAGATATATATATATATTATATACTTATGAAAAACGATGAGAGAGCTTGCCATCATACACCGAATGGGGCTATCAGATATGTGAGAAGAGGTGTCCACGTATTATTTCTGATAAATTTAGTCGGGGGCAAGACAAACATTAAATCTGCGGTTTAAATAGACAAGCTGGAATGGTAAAATAAAAAAAACTTTCAGTTTAAGGTGACGTGGATTTTTGTTCTGAACTTATTCGCATTATTTTACCCTCCATTTCAATGCCCGAGATTTTGACTTTTGGAGTTATGTGATTATAAAGTATTTGAGGTATTCTTAGCTTTAAGCTTCCATACGTGTTCATTTCAAATTTCCCACCCCAAAACTATTTTTTTGCAACGTGTGTTGCTGCATAGTAAATTGCGTGCACCAAATTTCCTGGGTATGTGATGGACAACAAGCTCACAATCTCTTGCATACCATTAAAAACGTATGAACACCTCGCCAATACTGTCCCTCCACACTCACTGGAAAATATAAATTCGGAACATCTGCCTCAAAATGACAAGTGAACACATCATGCATGATATCAGTTGATTATATTTTTGTTTGGAGTTCTTATAGTTTTAAAAATTGAAGTGAAAAGTCAGGACATTCCTGCCATCACTGTGCCCTGTGGCATTGCTGCCAGACATGAATACAAGCTATGAAGTACAAATAACTCGACAGAAAGGTATGAAGAATGAAATTCCACTGAGATAATTTATTGCTGATGAGTGCTCAAATGCTTGATTCCTACATGATTATCAGTTTAAAAAGTTAATTTGCAAATAGGAACTTTACACGGGGCGCATCACATTTTGTTGTTCGGTGATTTACAAAATTTGGGTTGATTTTCTTTGTTTTAGAACTCAGGAAAAATGTGACCTCTGACCCAGAAACTTTGAGCACTTCGCATGCGCAACCTCCTGAACCTTTATGCATGTGACTTCCACAACCAATGAAAGTGTGATAATGGCTGACGCCGCCAAGCTCGTATTCCTTTAGATTAGGAAAATACGATTGTTGACACGGTAAAGGATAGCCCTAGCAATACTCCAGCATTGAAAGTCATGGAGAATATGTACTGGAATTTGAGCAAGGACGTAGATTTATGATAAATAACACATTTTAACTCTCACTGTACGTTGAGGAAGTTTCATTCGGTGAAAATCCAACCGGACGCCATTTTTTGATGCCTCAATCACCTGGAATTTATTGACTAAACACGAGGGGAAATCCATTACTTCGTTTTAATGCAAGCTTTTCTTATCAGCAACCGTTGTGGAGCTACCAACTGTCTGAGGATAAACATCACCCTCATCACATGGCAAACAGCAATTCCACACTTGCAAGCTTGTGGGTGGACGATGGTAAATACTTTTTTTTAAGCTATTATTTAGACGTCAATATTTCGGAGTGAATGTATTTCCAACCGAAACACGAACTGATGGATGTCTGTCATGATACATGATGTATTTAAGATGTAATTTGGATGTGGTGAAGAAAAAAGAAGTTTATATTATATAAACTTTCACATGTTAATTTCACTGCTTTGCAACTTATGAGTTTTGAATTTGAAAGATCAGATGTCAAGATCTTACACATCAATCGTCATCAGGCTAAGCTCCCTAAGGAGTAATCTGGGCTCTAGATTTCAGTGATAAATTCAGGGGAGATGTGGTGATTGACCTCAAATCTTTGGCACTGGAAAGAGTTAAGGGTATTTCCTGTGTTTCCAGAGCAGATTTATAAAATTTGTTTTGCAGTGCAGATGACTACTGACCTGTAGCCTACTTACTATTGCTCAAAGTAATGTCACATCTGCCCTGTAGACAGTTTCCAATATACAAAGAGGCCATAGTGTTGTGACAATATTCAATAAGTTTTATCAATCACAAGCCAGGAATCTAGATAGATTCTTGCAAGTTCAGTCTGTACCACTTACTCTCATTACTCCTGTTACAGGCACTTCACACTTATTTATAGGCCTGAATCACAATCTGAGATCAGAAAAATCACTTCAGTCAGTATGGTGGCTCGAGTCAAGGCCAGCATCTGTTTCATTTCATGTAGATCAACTCATCTAGATCTGTCTATGACTAGGTCACATTGCGTAAATTTATATCAATGAGAATGAGGTGTTAAAAATGGCCTAAATGTTCAAGTTGGGTACTTAGGATCTCATCAGGACAATCAGGTGTGTTAACCTGTTTTGTAATTTTCGGTGTCATCATTCTGTTTTTCATTTCAATTGCTAGGCCTGTAGTAAATTACGAATTACATTGGTCTTGATTATCGTAAATATTAATTATTATATTCATATGTAGGCCTATTCTTTTCCATTTTTTTCATTTCATAATTTTGAATGATGACAGATAATTAGGGATTATTTCTTGCTTCTTGGCCCTCAGAATAATGTTAAATTTATAAGTTAGAAATAATATAATGTTATTGGTTGGTGTAATATTGAATCTCAATGAAAATAATCGACTGTTTGGTGTACTCAGGTCAAGGGAGCCCACACAATGTGACACCAGTCACCCCATCTAAGGCTGGTCCCAGTGGCGGCAGCAAAGAGGATTTGTTACAGTTCTACAGAAATGCTGGACTGGACTCTTTGGCGAAGGATGTGAGTACACTGCCTGTTGATTTTTGCTTTGGTGGTCAAAGTTGGAATATTTATGCTGTCTATTGGGAAGGAGTATCATATGTGAGTTACACAACTTTTGCAAGGCACATATTTCACACTGTGAGTGTTCATCACCAAACTGCCTATTTACTATCAAAACCATCCATCTAGAGGACTAACTAGGGGGGTGCTCAGGGGCAATCCAAAGGTTGTGTCCTTGTAATATCCCTTTAAATTAGTATAATGTAACTCAAATGGAGCTCCTCCTGTCTGTTTGTGCCCATGTTCAGTCATGTGCTTAGTACTAGTAAACTACTAGTAGTTGATGTTCATTGGTCAGTGAGTGATGGGGTGTACTTTGATGTGTGTTCTTGTGGCCATGGATGTGCTTGGTCTTATGTTTGCTTCCTTATGTTCGTTTCTTTTGAGGTCATCGATATAGCACACCGTCTGTTATTACAGTGAAAGTGGACAATAATATCAGTATATTGTTATTTCTATGACCATGGAACACTGCTGTTGATTTGCTTCTCAAATCCCAGTGATATTCACTGTCTGTTTCTCTCTGTGAACAGTATAGACTATCCTATGGGGCATAATTTTTTATCTGGCTGGTGATATAGTGCTGATGTCAATGATGTGGGATGCAATCTCTTGTTTTTTACTTTGGGAAAGGATAGGAGAGTGCCCAGTCAGTTGCTCGACTCTGTCAGTTGTTTTGACTTGTATTGGCTTGTGTTTCAAACAGTGAGTGTATTGCTGACCAGTGATACACATCCACTTGATTTTTGCTTCGGAATCCACTTTGTTTGTTCTTCTCTCAGATTTATCAATTAGTTGAATGTCTGTAAAAGAGAAATAAGAAATATGGCTAGGCCTTCTTCCATTGGTCCCAATTCCGGAAGTTGAATGATACGCACCGTCGGTCTGTTATCGGCCGTGCATGTGATAGTACTGATACTAAAGGAGGATTGAAAGATGGCCATGTTCACTATAGGGGATGGTGGTTTATTTGCCGAATTGCGGGATATGCGGATTGCCACAAGGACGTTTTTCGGAGCGGCCATGGCCCCCTGCCAGTTAGTTCTCCGTAGGGATGTTTTTTATAGTAAATGCAAGGCTCGGCGATTCCCTGCTGAAAATTCCAACTAGGGCACATGACTTCCTTTTTGACAAATAAGGGCTAGACTTATTAATAATATTAGCCTATTTGGACCAAAAAAGGTAGCCATAATAAAAATTAAATACTGCATTCCTACTTTTCGTCCAAATTGTTTTTTTTGTATAGTAACATAGTATTCCCATTCCGAGATCACATTTCAGGAATACTTGATTAATCCTCTGAAAGTGCATCGTGGCAATTAAGCACTTGGGAAGTAATGACAAGGACTGTTTTTTTAACTTTTTATTCCCACTTCACAGTGAATCACAGTGACATTCAACAACTCACCTGCCTGTTGATTGGAATTCTTCTAATGTGAAGTCAGCATTTGAGTTTGTATTTCCCTCTTGATCTTAACATGAGTGCAAAATAGGATCACTGATTGTGCTGCAGTTGATTGAAGATTTTGATAAATCAAAGTAACAGCACATTCAGTTTGTGCTCTCACTTTGTCAGTTGATGCTTTATTTATTGCGTGTTTTAGACAATGAGTGTTGCAAGTTTAAAATAAATTCAATTGTATTTACAAGTTTAGTGTTCCAGGTAGGTACAGTTCTATGACAACCTTTTTTTTTCACTGGTTGGTTATTCTGTTGTAAAGTTACCTCAACTAGACTTTAGAATTACTCAGTGAACTTTGTAATCAAATGCTGCTGTCTCAGCTCAAGCAAAGTCAAATTTGTCCAGTGACTATGGAGTGTGCGACACTTGTCTTTGAGAAACCAGGAAGTGAAAATTGTATCATAGTATTAGCAGTTTAATTTCTCCCATGATAAAACTTTTTTGCAGTGTGAGTGCAAATTCTGCATTACTCACCAGTATGCTGACATTCCTATGTATTGTATGGTGAAGGTCATATAACGGTTTGAGGGTGAGTCATACAGTCATAGCCTCAGACTCTAGATGTGTCGCAACTTAGAGTTCTAATGAAGTATGACAAGAGGATTTGCTTTCTATTGCTGTCATGTTTGAAGGGATTCCAGTCCAAGAATGTCATTATAGCAGCACACAATTGACTTCAAGGTCACATTAAAGTTTGAAAGTTGCAGTATTTCTGCTGCATGAAAGTTAAGATACAGCCCCAGATTTGCACACGAGGGAGTGCTGCCTGTTATTCTTTGTCCTTTGGCAGTGGTCTTCTGTGAAGCATACATCATTGCTGTGTGGAAATTTCTAGTGTCAGACTGCCAAACAGAATTTATTAGCACAAGGAACTCGTAGAATTTACGTAGCATGGATCCAGACCATCTAGCTGTGGTGGTGGGAAAGGTCTAGAAACTGAAAACAATCTATATGATCACTAAGTATAAAATATAAGTGAACAGACAGAGCTGAGGTTGTTTTCTGTGACAGCCAACAAAACGTGCAGTATAGAACTCGATTTTTAGAGCATAATGGATGGATAACCCTCTTATTTTATCTTCCTTCGAGAAATGCAAAGTGTCTAGATGTTGGAGCTCTCCTGAGTCTGTTCACAGCAGTTAATATTATATGTGGTTACAGATGGGAATGTAGTTTCTTTGCTCAGTGTTTTGATCCAAACAGTCTACTTTCTTGGGATAATTGATATCGGTTGAGGAATCTTTGAACTTCAGATAGTAGCTGAAAAATGCACTGACTATAAATTTTGCTCTTAGTTAGGGGCCAATGATATAGATTTCTCAGTAAATCCTGAGTGGTTCTGTAAACTCATAAGATTATTGTATGGAATAAAAAAAACTTTTTTTGAAAGTGAACAGCAAGCAATACCTTTCAAGACTTATCTTTGCACTGTTAACACTAACATTATATATAAATTGACTTTAAAAAAAAAAAAGAACTTAAAAATGCACTCACAATAGTGAGCTGAAGTTTGACATGATTTATACTTCCTGTTGGATTTTTTGGGCCGAATGTAAAGGATAGTTTAATATAGTGCAGACCTTGGAGCTGAATTCCATCTACCCATAGGATATGTAGAGCTGTCTTTATCAATACGATAACAATAGTGACAGATTTTCCGTAGATGACAAAAAAGTCAAATTACTCCATAAGTATTTAAGAAGATAGTTTGTTTTATTTTATGTATTCAATAATTAACTCTATCAAACAGAAATCTTGCTTTTTCATATTTCTCATTGATATGTTGCACATATATAAGGTCTTCGTTTTTCTGTTTTAGTGATTATGGCACTTGCTAAAATGTCATTAGAAGCTTTATAAGTTGCAGAAGCCAATTGGCTACAAAGTACACTGTGACCATTTCTTTCCTTCAGCAGACACGCTATTGCTAAAGATTATTTTCTAGGTTTTGTAAATATAAATACTATAATATATACAGCATATTTTTTTTTACACAGTATCTAGCTTTTATGTACTGCAGAGTAAACAAATAGGGAGATCATATAGGATTTGATGTGTAAGACCGCACATGACAGAGCAGCGAGCCGTCACTTCCTTGTGTCATGGAACACAATTGAAGATGTTTACATTATTGACAGAGCTGGGTTTTTCCAGTACATATGATGGTTATCTACGAGTCTCAGATAAATGTAAATCGGTTACTCCCAGAGTAACTTAGCTTGTTCAGACATTTCTGTCATCAGATGCTTTGTGCAAAGGGAGAAAAACGAGTTCATGTAGTCAAGCTGTTCTTTCACATGTGAATCAAAAACTATGTTGGACTTCATGCAGCGAGTGATCGGAATGATATAAACTGCTTTGATCCAAGTAATACCTTCACATTTCAGTTATTTCTTCTTTTCTATCTTTCTTGTGTTCCAGTCTCACCAAATTAATTCTTATGTTCATCATTTTGGTAAAAACGTAGTCATCATTTGTCTTGGTCACAGTCGCTGCATGACAGCGGTCATTGGAGGTTGCTGATGACGCTTGAGCGGTTGACTTTAACAATGTTTTCACACAAGTTTCAAGGTCACGTTGATTAACAATTGAAAGCAAAGTTGAAAACGGAATAAGGAGAAGTTGAAGAGGTACCGTATCTCATAGCATAACATTTTCCCTAGGGATGGCCAAGTCGGGGCGGCTCGCTAAATCTTGTGTAGCAGTGCACATTCCGACTCCCGTGCATACACAGAGGTATCTGTATAAAGTGAAGATTGTTGCGGTGTTGTTAGGCAGAACGAGGTCTTGGAGAATTTACACCGAGTGCAAATTCATTGAAAAATAATATTAACTGTGCAGTTATTAACAATACTGAAGTGGCATCTGGTGGGGTGTTCAGAAAGTGAGGTAGTTACTGGTTCGAGATAGTCTAAAGGTATCTCTGATCGAGATCTGTGTGTGTGTGGGGGGGGGGGGGTGCATTCGTGGCTCTTGTTTTCTTGCCTGCATAAGTTTTCCCCAGTGTGTTCACAACTAATTATTTATTTAAAGTTTTGCAGTCAATGCATTTTTACATGCAGCTGTCAAACTTAGTGGTTGGACAACATAAATAACGCACTGACATCAGTCCCGGGTGAGGCTGAATCTGCCCGGAACAACCCGAGACTCGAGACCAACTATGGGCTTCATTCTTGTGTAATGGGGTTTCTAATGCCGTGCAGGCATGTTGGAAGTTTGGGATTTTTCTCATATTTTCGTGTCCCTGATTCTATTGAGGGGTAGGATCGAGTACCTAGTCTTCTCGGATAAGGACGAAAAAATTCGGAGGGCCCGTGTGCACGTTGCGCACGTTAAAGATACCTTGGCAGTTGGAAATCGTAAAGAGCAGGCCGAACAGGCCGCTGCCCGGGCAAAATTAAATTAAATTCATCTCTACCAGTCCCTCCCCCTCCCCCCTCATCTCCCCCCCCCCCCCCAAAAAAAAAAACCGCCGACCGGCGCTGCACTGTGGCGACGACGTGCCTGCTCCAGTTATAACTGGGCTGCAATGGCACAAAGGCAAAATTTCCCAAATGGGATTAAAGAGTTATACAAATACAAATACAAATACAAATAATGCTGGAATTTCCCAGATGCGGCTTTGCGAGCCTTTATCTCGTGCTGTAAGGTGAGGTGGGGGAGGTGTGATTAAGATTAAGAGCAGTCAAACGCCTGGACTCTTGATATAGCCGTGTAGCGGGGGGGGGGGGGCTTGGCGTTGACTGGCCGGCTTTCTGACATTACCCCCACGGGATTTCAGAGGGAAGGGGTGAAAACGAGTGGATACCCATTGATAACCTGGTTACTAACACACGGAGACTGGCTGTACGGATTGTGAACGGTGAGGTTTGAGTGTCATCTATTGTTCAGCGGAGAGGGAGGGTGTAGATTGACTGAGGAAAAGGGGAGGAATATACTGGGTACGTTAGATATGCATTTTGAGAGTGTGATACAGTATATCGAGCGCTGTGTGATAAACTATCGTAACTTGGTAACTGAATTTCTTTCCTTATCAGGCTTAATAATTACTACATTCTGAGAAACGTTATCAAACCTGTAGTTTTCACGATTTACCCCCCCCCCCCCAAACTTATAAACATACTATTATTACATTTGTATGTATGCCCCCCCCCCCCGGCCCTCCCGCCAACCTTAAAATAAAAAATAAAATATTATGCCCACGTGGGTCTGTAGAAGTTGAGACACTCAAAAACAAACTTATTTTGCCGTGTGACTTTATAATTATTTCTTTTGACCTTTATGGAGAACTTCAAAATCTATTGTCACTCACTGACATCAGAGACAGATCCTATGAATGGAAATAGGTCGTCGTCCTCAGTTTTCCCCGTCTTCACCCCACCCCCGCGTAATCCATTCTCGTCATTTCTGATACTTGTCCGGCCCGGGGAAGGTCGGGGGTCCTGTTCTCAGCTCGGCGTGATCTACACTTGAAGTTTGACCTACTAAACTAAACAGTTTTATGCAAGAGCTTTTTCGGCTGTGTGTATGTGTGTACATGTATTTGGTTGCGGGTGTTTTGATGGGGTTAAGAGCCGGTTTGAGTTTGGGTTTTACGGCGCGTCGGCACGATAACGGCCACTTTGCGCCCTTCACGGTCTGTTTAGGTACACTTTATTCATGTTTCGTATTCAGAGTTTTGAAGTTTAACATAGAATTATTAAATACATTTCATATAATTTTAACACATTCGTAAACGTTGTTTTGTATGGATCTGGAAATCGTTTTGTAAACGAGTATAAAAGTTATTAAATCAAGTTGTAGATCTTAGCCTCTCTCAGAAAGGGCAGGACGCGTTGCGGGTCTGATTGGCCAAGGAAAAGTTGAATTGTGGTGCTGTAGGTGCAGGTGACAGTGAATGCATGTGGTGTTTTACATGATTGTTCCGGGTCAAATCGTCGATAGTTCATATAGTATCGTGTGGTATTTTTCATATTGTTGTATGTGCATTATTTTGCCTTTTCGAGAAAATGAGGATTGAAAGTAGGTCGGCAAAACGGCCAAAACGCACAAAGCATTACATCAGAAACACATTTCTCGAAAAGTGTTTCACCGATTGGAATGTCACTTATACATAATTAACTTAGGAGTGAGAGAATCTCTTTCACGACAAAACCTCAAAATCAGCAAAAATATCGCATACAACAATAATTATGGCAAATACCCCTCGACAAAATGGGTTACCAGCTGTTACCACGTCAAAATATGCCAAAGAAAAGGTCGTAAATAGCAAAGCCTCGCGTAAGAAATAATCAAGAAACAATACAATAAAAAGCAATGAAAAAGTGAAGAGAAGTCAAGCTTTGGATCGACCGATCTTCAGCAGGAAAAAAAATATAACAGGATTGGTTTTTTTTTTTTAAATATTTCGTCAGGTGATACCACATTATTGCGCAACAGGTGTCTTCCGCGGTCCTTTAATACACAAGTAATTCTTGCCTCGCCTGTGTGAATAATTATGTTGATTGAAGCACTGATCACTTAGCTCTGTCATTCAGTAGTTCCAACTGGCCACGCACAAGTAGAAGTACAGTCTGTCTCCGGCCCTCCTTATGTACTCATTCGGATTCAAAACCGAAAACCATGCCGTGGGAAGGTTTTGAATCATGAATGACTCTAGTTTTCACTTAAAAACCAACAGCAACAACTAAATGGCCCAACTAAATTTGGTTACCCTGTGAGGCACTGGTGTTAGCATGCAAACTTAGATGTTTACTCTATGTGAAGCCAGTGTTCTAACTTACAGTGTTGTGAAAAAGATGCAATCAGCACTTTTAATGCTAGAAACGGAACACGCTTTTCATTCCTACAGGTGGCATCAGAAATATTGGTTTTAGTCTGCTCTCGACCTCCCCCTCCCACTTCCTTTTTTATTTTGGTATGTATTTAAAATTAGTGCTTTAAAAAGTGGGGGGGGGGGGGGGATATGTGCATATAAAAAAAAAAAGGATGGCAAAAGGCATTTAACTGGTGGCGTCATCAGAGCAGAAATGTCACTGTAACAATGAATGTGATGTTGTAAAAGCCGGGGCCACCGCCTACCAGGCGCGTGCTCTCATTGGAGCAAAACGAGGAAGGCACATGGACAGCTGGCGCGCGGCCTCATTTCTTTCTTTTCCTTCTGTTCTTGTTTTTCAACCTTTACCTTGTTCTTCTTTGACAGAACCTGAGGCCAGCCCAGCTGGTGAGGGGGAGAGGGTGGTGGTGACGGCGCCTTTTGTAACGGAACTTTAATAGGGAAAATAGCGCAGCTTGCATACAAAAGATGGGTGGTGGGGTGGAAGGGGAATAGTAAGGAAAGCACGTGGTCGGGAGGAAAAAAATGGGGGGGGGGGAGGAGAAAAAAAAACAGGTGAAAAAACGGGTGAATGAGGGCAACAGATTTTGTCGCCTGTCCACAGTCAGGTGGGTCACTATTGTGTGACAGAGACAAGTTGATCAGAGTATCAGCAGCAGTTGTGGTGGTTGGTCAGACACTGAAGGCAATTGGATGCTATGCTTATTGCCTTCTGAGGTTTGCTCCAGCTCAGTCTTGGGGAAACGTTTCTTCTCTTTCACGGAAAAATCTCTTGCCCAGATTAAATGTGCATGATGTTTAGATTTTAGCCGAATGGATTCGAAGGTCTTCGTAGAGTAACATGGTGTTGGTTTGTATGCAAGCAGTGGTACAATTGATTCTTTGACAGTGAGGGCAGATGCGTAGTGTCTTAAGAGACCGTACTGCGTTCTCTCGGCCTGGGAATTGACATACTCACAGAAAGAAAACAGCCGCTTTGTCTTGAATTTGGACATGTCATTGTGGATTTCACGCCTTTGATATGATTAAGTGATATCAGTGATATTTGCCATGGAATGATTGTGGCGTAGATTTATTTCCCTTTGTCTCAGATCTTGTGGAGACTATCTAACGGCTTTAGTAAAAAGTGACAGTTGCCTCTCCTGCGTAGACAAAACGAAAGGCCCAGAAAAAAGAAAAGACAGTGGCCTTAATGACATAATACAAAGTATTAGTTTACAACCCACACAGAGGCTACAGTTTTGTGTTCATTGCTTTCTGCACCAGCTTACACGGGTCAAGGGATGATATCAATGCGTCTAGAGATGGAGGAATGCTGGGATTTCAAGAGTTGGAGAACTGCAGCTTCATCATTCTCATCTGTGTGGAGAAGTATGTATTAGTTTACAACCCACACAGAGGCTACAGTTTTGTGTTCATTGCTTTCTGCACCAGCTTACACGGGTCAAGGGATGATATCAATGCGTCTAGAGATGGGAGGAATGCTGGGATTTCAAGAGTTGGAGAACTGCAGCTTCATCATTCTCATCTGTGTGGAGAAGTTTGTGGTGGTGATAAGTGTTAGGTGCCATTAGTGCTGGACGATTGTCATTCATAGCATTGGAATGAGGACAAAGACACGGCCAAATGTCCGCACGGACGAGTCAATGGACACAGATATGCCCTTTTACTTTTTGGACAACATAATGTCTCCAGTCTCAACAGGACGAGCCCAGAATTGGCCGTCAGACGAGACTGTAGACCTGTGTACCAGATTTCATTCTGACAGTTACATCGGATTTCAGCAACAGGGTGACGCATCACCTTTGTTTACTGACCGAAGTTGGGACGCTGACCTAGATAATGCTACCATGTTCGGATCTGAAGATGCTCTGCACGAGGCAGATGAAGACACAGTGCATATCAAATATGGCGACTACGGTTTCCGGTCTCAAACACGGGCTCTAGTGGCAGGTGGAGATGACAGTCCCATGTTGAGCTCTGTGTCCGACAGCTCAGAGGATGATGTGAGTAACTTTAGTTTGGATACAGTCGAGCGGTTTGTTTTGTCTTTGCTCTATTGACCCGAATGCAGAGTTTGCCATCTTGTCAATGTGTGTGTGTGTGAGGGGGGGGGGGCATTAAAACGAGAGAACGCGTTTGAATTCATGCTGTCTGATTGGTTCAGGGGGCGTAGCGTGTACTCATCCATGCATAGTAGTTACTGACAGGTGGCCCAGTCCTGCATTGCGATGGAGCGATGTCTCACCCACAAGTTGTTCGAACTGAGAGAAAATCACACTGAGGTAGGGAAGGAGAGTCTGTGATGGTATAGTGTTATCTATATAGCGCACGCTGTTTTATTGTGTAGTCATTCCAGATGGAAATGGTTGTAAACAGTCCTGTAGTTTTCAGCAAAAAGCTGGATGATGATAGTAAAAGTTGTGGGTTGAAGTTAGGCAAAATCGGAGTGCAAACTCCCACGTATGCAGAGATGGAAATTGTCCTCAGGGATGAACTCAGCTCTATCGAGATTTCGAGGGGTATTTGACATATTGTTGTGTGCGACATTTTGTCGATTTTGAGGTTTTGTTATAAAAATGGTCGTCTCACTCCTAATTTTATTACATGTTATTAGCGTCGTTCCAATCGGTTAAAGAGATATGCGTTTGTGATGTGGCGTTGTATGCTTTTTTGGGCCTGGTTTTACACAACTTTTCAAACTGCCAATCCTCATGATCTCAAAAAGGCAAAAATGCGCATACAACAATATGGAAAATCCCCGACGATCTGTATTATATTCGTGTACCACCATGTATTTATAAAATTACTACACATACAAGTTTACAGCTAGGTTTGATCTTGTACA
This sequence comes from Onchidella celtica, assembly GCA_963931925.1. Classification (NCBI taxonomy): domain Eukaryota; kingdom Metazoa; phylum Mollusca; class Gastropoda; order Systellommatophora; family Onchidiidae; genus Onchidella; species Onchidella celtica. The sequence goes on along the minus strand of OZ007580.1, from coordinate 16,231,640 downwards.
GTGACTTTTGGTACCATTTTCAGACCTATGTAGATTTTCCAATTCCCAGTTATGTGGTGTTTGTGAGTCAGACTGATCCAGAGTCAGATGGGGCAAGTTCGGCAGTTTTACAGGTGAAGTGAAAGTAACGCTTTGGATCAGTCGCCACACGGATCGAGTCCTGTCTTGATCTCAATAAGTGAATGATAATTTTCAAATGTGATTCATTGACTGTCACGAACGATACGAAAGAATAACTCAAGTTTGCCGGTTTGTTCCACACGTGACTGAAGTGCGTCATTCATATTCTCCAGAATACTGTGTGCATGTGTAAAGCCATTCAGCAGTTTACAATGAGAAGAGCCAGGTGCTGTATTTTCTTCTACACGCACGTCGTTTAGCAGAAACGAGATAGATAGCTAGGTTCCTTGAATGAATGAACCACGTGAGGTTGACATGACTAGTTTCATTTTTGGAAATGGTGGGTGGCAATTTTTGTTAACTGTATTATGCAGGAATGTAGGAGTGACAGGAAGGTAGGTTTCTCGGAAAGAGAGACATGTTTGGGGGAGGGAAAGGTGTGCTAAGATAACACTGCTTGTGTACAGGTCGCCATAGCCTGATGATTTAATCGTCGGTCCTACATTTTGTTTTTTACCTTTTCCCCTATTCCGTTTTAGATGGCATGAATAGTGTAGATCAGAGATTTTGTACAGATTTTGACAGTGCTTAGGAAAGTTCCTTCAAGACATTCCGGAACTAGTAGAGTGGATTGGACTAGATCCTGCTTTTCACTTGTCATCACTTATTTTTAAATCCACTCTTCTCATTTTCTCTGCGTTTGTTTGTTGGACCCACTTTTCTCTCACCCTTTTCTGTGAAAAAGCCTCATGTACACCACCACCCCCTCCCGTTTTTCTCAAAATCGTGTTCACATCAGGATATCACATTTATTTGCCGGTCGTTTTCAAGACATTTCTAATGCCATGACCTGCTCATGACATATACATCAACATGCTGTAGGTTCAGGAATGGGCTGTTTGTAAACTGATTGTGAAAGAACTTCCGATGGTAATAAAGTGGTGAACTTGGCCAAGGCTAAGTAGTGGTTCCGAGGGCTGTCATGGTATGGCAGACAGAGGGTATAGGATACCAGTAGGTTGGAAAGTCCGACAAGCTTGGTGGGATCAATGTGTGGGAGATGGGAGAACGGCAAGAGGCTGGTTGATATGAGGAAAACCGGGGGGGGGGGGGATAATTTGCTTTACAACATTGTTCTTTCCAACTTTAAGCCTGCTTTTCATTAATTATATGTGAGTGTGACGAATGGCGCACGGAAAAAAAGATTCGAGCCGAGATATCTCTGGTACCGGTCGGTTGGAAAGCCCGACAAGCTTGTTGGGATCCATTTGTGAAAGGTGGTGGGAGAGCAAAGGGTTGTTGATATGAGGAAAAACAGGAAGGAAGGGCGGGGGAGGGATGAGTTATCATTTGATTTGCAACATTGTTCTCTTCAAGCTCAAGCCTGCTTTTCATTAATGGATGTGAATGTAATGAGTGACATGCGGGAAAAATGTTTGGAGAAGAGATATCTCTGCTGGCTCGGATACTGTGATTCATATTGTTCAGTTGTGGAATTTGTCATAGCTGGCCACATCCGCCTTTAAAAAAAATTATTTTGTTTTACCAGATCTTTTTTGTTCACTGCAGCAGATGGAAGAATAGGTTGGATCTCTTCGGATTTTCCTCCCTGGTGTAAAACTGTGTGGAGGGTTGATCAATTTCAGATGTCAGTCTTTGCTAGCGACATGTATGGAGTGTGGCTCTGTTTCTTATGGTATTCTGACATGACCTTGTGTGTTTTGGAATCTTCTGAAGACAGAAATCCTTGCCTGTCTTAAATTTTGTTTTTGGTTAAAATGTCATTTTTGTCGCCATATCATTGCATTGTATACGTGAAGGTGCTACCTCCATACATTCTGTGAGACTCGCTGTCCTAGCGCGGAAATTGCAGGGGCTTTGCTAAGTTACCGTATATTTTATCTGTCTCTGGGACCCGTTGTCTTCCATGTATACACTTATAATTCCTTTCAGCTGGCCTTTCTTCCGCCTTGCTTCCTGCATAATCATTGCCCGTACTTTTGTCAGTTTTATCATTTCTGTCTCCGCACCCAGTTTTCTGTGGCTGCATTATTCCTATCTTTTATTATGGTACTACTTTATCTCAACCTTATCATTCACGTCTTTTCTTTCATGTTTCTTTGTGCGCCCATTCACTAAATACACTGACGTATGTGAATGCTTCGCCGTCAGACTATGAAGTCTCAGTATTGAAAACATTCAAGTCATTTACCAACGTTTTAGAAAAGAAGGGGGGGGGGCGGGGTGAGAGAAGACGAAGGCACTTAGATTTTGCATGACGAAATCGAATTTCAAAGTTGAATTTTGTCCCCGGTATTGCGGGAAATGGTCAACAAATTTGGCCAATTTTTTAAAACTGAATGGACAAAAAGATAGTAATCTAATAATGCGTTAGAAATCGATATTTGATCCGTCTTGCATATGGGGTATTTTTGTATCATGTGTGTGTGAATACACTGAAACCATTTAAAACTTTCGTATTTGTTCAGTATGGGAATGTGTAATAGTACAAGAGAGGGATTATTTTGCTCATTTTGACCTTTTCTTGAGAGCTGAATTAAGTAGCTTGTCCACAGTGGTAGGCTTAATTAGCAAGAAAGAGACTGTCTGATGCTTGCATGCAGGCAAAGATCGGTCGGCGCAGAACAGTGAGTTCTCTGACCTGCCTCACCGGTAGCGCGCGGCCCAACCACTCGAGACTCCTTACAGTGTATCAGTTTCTGGACTGTCCGCCCACCCACCTCCTCATGGAAGACGACACCTGATGAATCATCAGTTGGCAACGTAATGAAGACGAGCACACTGAATGTTTATAATAATGTGGACATTGAAATTTTTTTTTGCGGAAGGGGAAAAGGCGAGGGTTGCCACACACCCTTTTCAACCAAATGGAGGTACCAGAAACAAGGCTGCGATTCTCGCCAGGCCGATCGCAAGTAAGTACTGCGTACCTTGTCGGAGAAATTTATTGATTCGGTTTGGAAAAACTTCCCGGCGGGCGGTAGCCTATTGGACCCTGGGCAGTGACGGACCTCCATTTTTTGGGGACCATGATGCTTGAACTGTTATGGGGCCCCTTCACAACCAGAGACAATAGGACAACATCCAAAATTCACTCTTAAAAAGCGTTTCTTCGGGATTGGAGACCCTAAAGCCTGAACTTCATTAGATCCATAGTAGATCTGCCATTGACCCTGGAGCCTCTTGCACCCGGAGCAAGCGATCTGGCCACTGCGCCGGCAAGTGTCAGGTGGAGTGCAAAAATGTAAACGGTGTCTGTGGTGGTAGACGACACGAAAATTTGAGTATTGTCATATATATAACCAGCTGAGGTCCCCGGCCCTGTCCGGGATAAATCGGTTTGAATATTGGTTTCAGTTCTGGGTGGTTATTATGGACCTGCTTCATCTGGCCTGTTACTATTTGTTTATTTTATTTTTGTTTGTTTGTTTTTAAATAAGTCTTACTGCTCTGCCTTTGTGAGTTGACACAGTGCGCATGCCGTACAACAGCATGATTTGCGCACGGGTTTGTGTGTTTGGTAGTGAACACATCGCAGGAAGTGATAACGAAATCTTAAAATGGCGAACCATGACTCGAAATAGATCTAAATCATGGCGAAACAATAAATTTCCAATAAAAAAAACTACACCGATTTGACTCATTGCAAAATAAGAACAGCCCAAATCTACCTGCCAAAGTATAGTTTTTAAACTGCATATAGCTATTTAAATGTGCAAAACTGAATACTACTCAATGAAGGAAAGTTGTTCGTCACATCGAAGTTGTGTGATATGTTATGTGTACACATTTCTTTTTTTTTTTGTTTCAGTTTATTAGAATTAGTGCTCTTGATTTAACAATGGCCATTGTTTTTGTCAGTGTGCACACGAAAAGTCGGACGCAAACTCATTAATATCGACCACAATGCGCCTTAGCCCACGCCAATACCGATTTTCAGCCTAATTTCTTTGTTATTGGTGAAGATGCGACTGTTGGAACAGCCACATGCACATTTACAGCATGTAATTATCTAAATAGATCTACGAAATAACAGTGTGCACACACGGACAACAAAAACCCTCGAAAAGAAAATAAACTGATTTAAAGTGAAAAAAAAACGATCTTCGCATTTGTATTGCCCAAAATGGAAAAGTAAATTCTTTATCTTTATGAAATGACGTGTTTTAAACCTCTAAGATACCATTATTGGTCACAATTTAATTGACAGTTCATAACAGGGTACAAACACAGGTAGATTTGGGCTGTTCTTATTTTGCAGTGACTCATTTGAGACTTCTATTAAAAACTGTGCACCCTTACATCCATTCTGATGCACCATATAAAATTTGAATTCTGAGTGTTGAGTGGTTCAGAAGCCTTTTGCAACGAAAAATCTCAAGTTCACAAATATATATAAGATAAGATAAATTTTATTCGTCCTTGTACAAGGAAATTTGTTTTGATCATTGAATACATAACAATACAGTTACAGAAGCAGAAAGTATGATACACAGCGCGCACACACACATATATACACACACACTGATAAAATAACTAAATTAACAAAATTAACAGTGCACACAATATGCTTCCCTAACTAAAACACATTGACCTGACACGCAGGACATAATTCAACTGTGCACAGATTACGATCAAGATGACGACATTATTGTAACATCCTAGTTGATGATGGAATAAACGATTTAAAGTAGCGCTCAGTTTTAGTTTTCTTTGACAACAGCCTTAAACTTCTTACAGATCTTATATATTCCTTGTTCAGGGGATGTTGGGGGTCATTTATAATAATATTAGCTTTTTTAATACAAGCACCAGTGTACAGCTCATCAAAATATGGCAGATCACAGATACAAATTTTGGATGCTTTTTTAATTAAATTATTGATCTTATTTTTATCTTTTTGTAAGATGTTTCCTCCCCAACAGACAACTCCATACATCAAAACGCTCTGAATAGCCATGGTGTAAAATATTTTCAGAATGCTTTTGCTAACTTTTAAAAAGCGGAGCTTTCTGAGGAAATACATGCGCTGGTTGGCTTTCTTGTATACATATGTTACATGCGCATGCCAGTTAAGTTAACTGTATCGTATAGATGCCGACCTATGCTGGTACAAAGAAAAGTACGATTGTCCGATTGGCGATAGCGAACATCTGGGCAAGTATTGCCTGTTAACGTTTTAAATTTTTTTAAGAATCGTGTTTGGGATTAAACACGTATAGGGTGCCAATCTGTCTCCAACATGACATGTGCAAATTGTATGTTCGACATCGGTGAAAGTAAAATTATATTTACACACAAAGTCCTTTCCGTACGAATTTATTCATATATTTCAGCAGTACGAAAAGCATTTTTATTATGCGCCAGCTCGTCAAACAACTTTAAAATGTTCCCACGCCTTGAATCTCTTTGAATTCACCTGAATCCAGATCCTGCCCAAGATTACTTTGAATGTCTCAGGGAAGGTCAAGCGTTTCCTCCCCCGTTGAATTTGCGAGCATCGGTAAACCTTTTACTAGCCAATTGTTTTGTTTGGGTTACTTCTTCAGTGTACTAATATAGACAGGCCGCTTGTTGCCACTATAACTACTATTAGCGTTTAATGATCCTATATGGGGCAGGAGGATAGAACAACTCCATTGAACTATGAACGTTGAAACACTCGTGGGAAAAGTGTTCATTTGTCAGCTGTGCAAGAGATCGTAGGCTTCCCCCTAACATATTTAACAGCACCTGGTAACTAGTTAACAATTTATCTACCAACGGGCTAAAAGAAGAAAAAAATACAGATTGCGTTTGTGCAGTGGACATTAAATTGTCATTTGGAGGACCACATGTATAACTCTCGTAACTGGACTTTAAAAAAAAAAAACAATTTTTTTGGAGGTTTGGTGGTCTGAAAACTAAGAGTTAATTAATGTATTTTAAAAAAAATTAAATATCGTAACTGCTAAGTCTGACAGAGAAAGGCATTCAGTTCTTGTGTCTCCTAAAAAAAAAAAAATATATATATAAACCGTTACGATAGTTTCGCACCTGATTTGGAACGTCAGTTACCCGTTTGTTTGTTGTTGTTTTTTAAGGGGATGTCACCAACCCGCTTAATACTATTTTGGGGGATTTTTCTTATCAAAATATGCCCATAAGATGAATTTCCCAGGGAGTATGTGGCCTTTGCTTATCTGTCAATTAATGAGAACTGGACGTCATGTACAAAACTTATCCTGTGGCATAATGTGAAACAGGGTTCCCTTGAAACTTGGTCTGTGATGTTGTACGGTCTGGGTAATTATTGTGAGGCCGCAGATAACTGTGGTAGGGCTGCACCGTTGCTCCAGCTACACCATCTCCCAGTTACCCCGTCTGAGCTAGCTGTTCACTGCTTCTGCTGTACATGCCAGTCCGCAACAACCAAAACTGAAAGTGGCACAGACTTCCGGGAAGAAAACAACAGAACTTGCATGGGAGGGTTGGGGTGGGGGAGGTTCCCCCCGTCTTCCTGTGTGTTCTTCCCAGCTCAGCAGCGAACTGCACACCAGACACACCTCACACACCTTCAAGATCTGAGGTGGTGCTGGCTGTACCATTTTAGTGTGAACTGTGAGACCTCTGTACGGAGACACGGAAATGGGGTGGGGGGGGGGGGGGGAGAAAGAGAATTGTAACACCTTCATTGACCCCGCGACCCTTCGTTCTTCCACTGTTGATCTGGTCTCGGTACTTTGCAAGATATTCTGCCGCTTGTTGAAGAAAATACTGTAAATGCCGAAAACAGCAGTAAGGAGAGGCAAAAAATATTTCGCTCTAAGTTCAATTTCCATTTTGTGATATTCAAAAGAAACTCTTAGTCGTACAAAGTTATCACTCAGATAAGAAAGATTAGCACATTTCGTTCTCCAAAATGATGTTAAATTTGACAGTCATATACATATATACGGTCTTTTCCCGTAACATGAGCTGTATTGTAGCCACGATGTTGCCTTGGAAGAAAGTGCTCTTTCTGCTTTCTCATTCATTCATGAATGTTGCATGACGTACGAGGTCGACCAGTCACAGATGGTGGCAACAGCCGAGCCTGTATAGAGGCGGAGGAAGGAAGGAGACAAGTAGAGACGAACGCCCTCTTTCTAATTTTCTCTTCCTAAAGACACTTGGAAAGAAAGACAAACAACAAAACAAGTCATTTACTCATTAAAATCTCAGTAATCTGTCGTCTGTTGTTAAGGGGCTGCAAAATGAGATCAAAAGCTGTTTGTATGGGTGAAGATAGAGCTTTAAAATGAAATTAAAAAGGTCTGAAGTGGGTATGATTTTTATGTAAAGCAACCATCTGTTATGTGGAATGTATGAATCATTTAATGTCAGTTTAGCTTCGCCATTTCCTGCCGAATCTGTCTCTCACCCTCTCTCCATCCTCTCTGCGCGCGCGCACACACACACACACACACACACACACACTCCTCTCTCTCTCTTTCTCTCTCTCTCTCTCTTTCTCTCTCTCTCTCTCTTTCTCTCTCTCTCTCTCTCTTTCTCTCTCTCTCTCTCTCTCTCTCTCTCTCTCTCTCTCTCTCTCTTTCTCTCTCTCTCTCTTTCTCTCTCTCTCTTTCCAACCTAAAGACTGTGAAGTGGTGGTTATGGACATCATGCAATTTTGGGACGGATATCGCGGATCATTACATGTCTCGATTCCATCATGTCGTCGGATTTGAAAACGCAGATTTGGCAGGCGATTCAAAATAATAAGAAAGGATGATGATTCAGATTGCCGCAGTATTGCCCTGTCGGCTGTCGCCTGTTATTTCCATTTATCAAGCGTCGTTGTTTTTTGGCAGAAAGCAGGGCAATTTGTGCGAAATGATTAGGCAGGTACACATGTATTAAATGGGGATGCCTGCGCGATGAAATTGTGTGAGTTATACCAGAGAGTATGTATGTATAGAGAGGTTTCACTATTGGTCGTTTTGCACTGCGAGACACGGGAGGCGCCGCGAAACTATTGTTAGCATGGAGCGGAAAGTAGATCGCTGCGGTAAACAATACCCGTTTGTGCATTTCCATGGGGTGTAAGAGCTTATAAAATAAACGGCTCTAAATAGTTTCAATCAGCCCAAAATATGAACAAACCACAATAAACAGATATGCATACTATCTTTGGTGAAGACGGTGTCTTTCAATTCTTGTTTACCGCAGCGACCTAGTTTCGTGATTTGGCGGAAGTGAAATCTCTCTATAAATACATACTCTCGGGTTGTACGTACATGGCTGTTTGTGCTGGGTAAGGCCCAAAGAGCGCTCCGAGTCAAGTCCAGAGATGTCTCTGGTCAAGTCTGTTTTGCTTCAGTTTTGTGGATTGTGAAGTTAAGTGGAATCTCGGGCACCAGTGAGATCGAAAAATATCTGTCCCGCTAGTCGATTCAATCTTCTAAATAGAAGTCTCACTGTCTGTGTCAGTCTTTCAAAACTGACGCAGAAGCAGACTCGGCTCAGTGCGCTACCAGCCCGCTTCAGTTGAAACTTAGTGAGATTTCCTGTTTAGTACTTGGGGGAAACTTGTCGGGTCGAATTAAGAGTTATTCACGTACCAGGATTTAAATTATTCATGTGCTCAGTCCCGTGTCGAAATGAAAGACACGTCTCAAATTCGGTCGTCCCAAGGGCGTAGCAAAATAATGTGGATAACTTCCCGGACACCCTCATGGATGACGCCCTCTCAGCATATTATGGACAGTAGTGCATAAGGACCCCACCTCTCTCTTTCTTTCTCTCTGTCTCTCTCTCTTTCTCTCTCTCCCAAGCTACATTTTACAACCCTGCTTGGCACTGCTGGGGCGGTAGTTGCTTGCCCTGTATTACCTTCACAAACTGTGCATAGTCAAGTTGTTGTTGAGGGTTTTATACATGTATTTCTAACACCCTTATCATATTGCATCTATGGACCCGTAGAATTGTTCTGGCACTGTGACACCTGGGCCGTAAATATCCGTGTGAAGATTTCGTACACTGGCACTTACAGACGATTCCGTTCACCGGCTCTTACAGACTAGCCTACATGAATATTATTAACATGATTTTTTGTGGTTTGATACAAAACCTGGGCAGTATTGCATAAAGGGAAAGCCGAGAAGGTGGAGAAGACCGGAACAGTTGCGATGCCGCCCCCTTAACACGACCTGTGACCGTGGGATAATTCCTCATAACATGTGGGTAATCATAGTACAGCGATATTGGCTCTTGTCAGTGATCTAGGTCTTCACAGTATACTGATCACAGAGATGTTTGTATGGGGTGGGAGGTGAGAGAGAGGGGCCGGCTGGGATGATTGGTCCAACACTACTTTTTGCACAACTGAGAAATTCGACTGCCGCTTTGGTATTATGATAACGGGTTAGAGTAAATCGGAACTGTGAAACAGCCTAATAGGTGGCCTAACGCATTTTAAACGTGTCTAAGTGTGCATATACCCCTTCTCCACACTTGAAGATCTTCAGTTCTTCAAAAAATGGAGATAGAACAAACAAGAACCGAGGTCGCGAAGAGTTGAACGATGAAATCAGAGTTGTTGTGGTAATCTTTCATTTCTGCCTATCAGACACTTGCAACAACCAGTCCATGTAATCACAAGTAGCCAGGGCTGGCGAACTTTGCGCACCGTTTTTTGTTTTTTTTTAAAAATAGGACTCGAGCCTGTATCATGTCTTGGAGATGGAGTTGCTTTCTTGGTTCGAATCTAAATGCAAGCTTGTTAAAGGAGTACATGTATATTGTTACTGTAACAATAAACTTGTTCCCTCGCCAGCAACACTGGCACTATGTCCTGCCACCGTTTACTTGAACATTTTTGGCTACGAATAGTCCTTATAATAGAAGAAGTGAGCTTTAAAGGAAACAGTTGAACCAACTTTGGTCGTCGATGAACAAACTAATTTTAATTATATTGACAGTGTCGTTGGGGATAGAATGTGAAGGGGGGGGGGGGTTGTTGTTGATAGAATCAGGGAATCAAGGAAGCCACAGCGTGTGAATGATGGTTTTACATTCTTATGACTTCATAGACAAAGATCAGATGACAATCGGCTATTTCCTAAATCCTGGTTTTGTAATTGGCCGATCCCCTGACCTACTCTGCTGGATCACTGTCAGCAGTAAAGGCGTTAAGCAGAGTAGTATCATCTGTAGAGTTGTCTTGTGATGTCACTAAGACCTGAGAGTCCGGATGTAGCAGCACTCATGGAGATGTCATTGTGGAAGTTATGTTTCTAAGAAGCCAGGGTCCGGAAACATTTTGTAGAACTGCCATTGGCAGATGGCTGTTTTTCGAAAAAAGGAAGAAACGCACGTTGGAGGAGTGCAGCTGATATAATACATTACTGCATGATGAGTGGGTGACTACTGCTAGCAGGTTCTTCAGCCTGTCTGTATCAATCTCTTCATCACCCCTACCCCTGTCCCTGTTAGTCTTTTTTATTTTCGTGTTAGCAGGCTGCTCCACCGCATTGGAACATGGAAAATTGGAAGGTGTAATGCCCCGTCATGGACCCATTCACACACGTCTTCACATATTACGCAGAGCGTCTTCTTGGTTTATTCATTGCTGGATGATGCTCGGTCAGCGTTGCCACTCTAGCCTTAAGCCGTTGGTTTGTATCCCTATCAGGGGAATGAGCCGCACACATGATGCAAACATCGGCAAATCTCAGCGAGAGTCCCCCAGACAATGCAGACCTGTGAAGAGGAGGCGGAAACCCAAATGTAAAATTATCTGACCACGGCAAAGTTCAAGACCAAACAAAGCGTCATTTCAGGTCGCCCTAGAGCCGTAAGAGGTAATTAATGACAGCCGGGTGAATAGAACTTTACAAATTGCGGACTCCAGTTTCTTGCCGCTGGTGATAACAGAGACCATCACGAATGTCCCGGGCTGTGTGTTTGTCAGTGCAGGTCCATCCCTGCAACGAACATGGTAATTGGGGTTCAGGAACTTGGCTTATATGTCATATAATAATAATAATATTCCGCTCCCATACTGGTGTTTATTGCGTGCAAGACAGCAGTGGCTGTTAGTTGTCAGTGAAGAGATGGCTGGTTGATAGATGTGTGTATGTGCGGCTGTACCAAGGAAACACCACCACACACCAGACTGGATGTATGCTTTATCTACTGCAGTTTCCTCATCTGAATGCAGGCACTCCCGTATCATCTGCTGTTATAGAGCACAATATGTCGGAGCAAAATTACACACCCCCCCCCCCCCCCAAGTAAATATGTGTGAGAACTCTTTGTCGTCTTGTTTTGAAACATGCTGTTTTATGTTAATTTTCTTTCATTGTTTTCCTTTTTTCTTCTTTCCTGCCCTCCTTACTTGGTCAGTTGGATGCAGCTTCTGTCCATGGGAACAATGATGAGCTTATGGCACACTTGTTTGTAGTTTGGAATTCAGCTCAGTCAAATATCAGTGCTTCAGCACCAAATTGAATGGTTTTCAGAAGCTGTAAAACATCCAGTGAACGAGTTATATAATGGTTGACAGTCTCATGCCTCAGAGCTGAACAGTTTTTTGGAGATGGGAAACTGTTTCAAGTAGTATGAACTCTCAAACATCCTGAGGGATCCCACACTGTATTGGGGCTGTGTATGTTTGTCTTGGAAGTCAGATGTCATTGCTTGTGGCTGGGAGGCAGAGTTGTAGTGAGGCAGTCCAGTGGCCATTTGTGGAGTGTGAAAATGTCTTGTTGAGCCACAGGCACCTTGACACAAATTTTCCCCCATGAACTGTCCAGCTATTGTTACTGACGGGGAGAGGGGGTGCTTTGAATTGATCTGTGCTAGTAATGCTTGACTAGAGATGAATGTAGTACAATCATGTTCTGGCCAGGAGCCTGAAGGAATCCCATGTATACACAATAGAACAAAAGAACAACATTCAGTCTGGGTATTGGGTCATATTGAAGTCAGTAGTGACAGGAAGTTCCGTGATGAGTTATTACTCCACAGCTTTTGGCTGTCTCTCTTTTTGGTGTCTTCCTATCACAGCCTGGGTTGGCTTGGATAGTCTGTGGAGATAACTTGTAGTTGTAGTGTATGGTTTGTCCCCAAACTTACCAACTACTGCAGCTTTCTGTGCTGGTTTGTGAGCACCAGGAATTCTGGGCCAAGGCTTCCATGTAGCAAAGGCTATACTTGAAGCACTGTCAGGCACAAGCTGAACATGGTTGGTGGACATGTGGTCAGGGGCCATTTGTGGAGCTTCTAAATCACATCAGGATCTGTAGAGATTTCTTATCTACTCTTAGAAACAAGACATTGTTTGAAGTTGGGATGTGGTGTTAACTGTAACAGACGTCTCATCTTCTTAAATCTAGCAGCGGTGGAGACACCTGAGTGGCAGTAAGTGTTATTTGTTGAACCAAAGCACAAATGATATCAAAACAGTTGTCAGGTGTCCGGACTTGTTTGTTACATTGGGCAAAAAGTTGCCAGTTTTGACCAGTGGTGATAGTTGTCCATAGTGATGATCTCAGTTGACTCTGGACTGCTGATGGAATGTCATTTTAGTTATTTGGGCATTAGGCCAGTGAGTGCCCTGGAAAAGTCAGTGTTCTCAGCCATTCAGTTATTTTGAACGTTACTAAAGATTGTCCATGCAAGCACTTGATTGACAGTTTCAAGGTGATGCTGATAATCTTGCTTGCATGCAGCTTCCATATTTGAGGGGAAAGAATTATTATTTTTTTAATCTAGCCATGTTTGGGGGTCTGGAATAGCTCAATAAGTAGGCCTACCTGTCAAATAACCCTGCTATTGCTTAGTAAGTTTTGAGGGTGTTTTTGTCTTTCACCATTGTATTCTTTGTGTACACAAGAGAGAGAGAGAGGGTTCTCCCTTGTTATAATTTTTTTATTTCATTGTTAAGCACTTTGGGACCACTTTGTGAAAAGACAACGCCCTTTATTTTATGTACTCTGTTATTATTGTTATTTATTCCCTCTTTCTTTCCAGTCTTCCTCTTGCCATTCTTTCCCTTCTCCCCCCTCCACTGGGTTTTTGATTGTGGAATTCCCCAGCAGAGGTGACCTTGATAAGTTCCCTTTCTCCTCCCACCCCTACAACCACAAAAGCAGGCCATGGCACTTTTGTTCAGGCAAATACTTTAGATTTGATTTCCTACATTTGGTATTCTTAGATACATGGGGAGCTCAGGGATAAGTTGGATTTACTGGGAGATTCTGCAGGAGTTGGCATTAGTGGATAACGTTAAGATGTCCCAGAAAAGTGCCAGTTCGGGGATAGTTACGTCCTCACAGAGGTAGCAGGCTATAGTGGGACATTAACCATTTTGCTTGTGAAATGGTTGAACATTCTTAGTTTAATAATTGCCCTGTGAGGAGGGCCCAGGTCTTGGCATCAGAGTTAATAGTGAAAGTTATGGCTGGTTTGCAATGTGCCAGTCTCAGATAGTAAATCCTCACAGGAGTAGCAGGATACTAGGGGGACATTCACTCTGATGGGCCATTTTGCTTGTAAAATGTTTGGACATTCTTTGTTTAATATTGTCCTGTGAGGAGGGCCCACAGGTCTTGCTGGCAGAGGTAATAGTGGAAGGAGTGGTTGGTTTACAATGTGAGGTGACTTTCTCTCTCTCTCCTTATTTTGTGCCTCAGCTCCTGCATTTTATGACGTCCTATCAATTTTAACACAGCATTTAATTCTGAAAAGCCCTTTAGCCTACTTTGCAATGTTTGAATGTGATAAGGCAGATTCAGCTGATACTCAGTGAAAAAAACAACAACTTACATTTAAGATGTTTTTCTAGAAAAGAAATTTAAATGTCTAATCTCTGCTATGGAGGGTTTCTGAGGGCTTTCAACACAGTGACTGGTGACCCAGGCTAGTATTGAGGTGGAGGGCAAATGAACATTTTGGAGCCTAAGAAATTGTTACATTTATTAGTTTGCATTGGCACGAAGACCACCACAGACCGTCAAGTAGCCTGTAACGAGACTGTGTAGCCAAGTCATGAAGGTAATGATTTACGTGTAGATCATTATGTCATTTTTTAAACTTTTTTATTTTGGGTTATCTTCTACAGGTGGGTATCCTGGATGCTAATGGTGAAATCAAAGGTTTTGGTGGGGATCAACAGTCTTCCTCCAAACGTAAGTGTGTGTGTTTTGTGTTAGTAGTGGTGTACTGTCTCTCTCCTCATTTCCTGTGGTAGATGGTTGGTAGACTGGGTGCCGGACTAGCTGTCCGACTTGCAGACTAATCATAGTCCTTCTGGTCAGTAGACTAGTTGTCTTACTTGCTGACCTATCATCATGTAGTTGGCTGGCAAAATTTTAATGACCACATGCATTTTCGTTGCCTAGCCCATACATTTTTTTGAACATTAATAAACAACGAGCCGTTTAATGTAATTCCTCTCTGGGTCTGTTAGAAAACAAGTACTGGTAAAATGATTCATTCAGTGTGCTTTCTTTTTTCTCTGTTAATTTCTTTGGTTCTTATTTACATTGTCACAGCACAAACAGGGCTGGTTGACCATAGATTATTTCACAAGGTTATTTTTCCCTCTTTTTTTTTTTTTCCTGATTATTTCACAAGTAGATAGCACAAAATGACTCACTCGTCCATTCAGCAACTGTACTACATGTAGTTAGTTTGCAGATCACAAGTGGTATCTTTGTTTTGGCTACCATAGAATGCCATGTCACATAACGGTCCAACTTTCTTATTTCAGAAATCCAGCTTGTGGCAGTCCCAATAGCTAATTCTCCAAATAAGATGTCTCCTCACCTGTTACCCAAGCCTTCTCTCACATCACAGGTATGTAGAATATTGTCTTCCCTGTCTGTCTCTCTTTCTCTTGCCGTCGCTCTTTCTCTCTCTGTCTCTCTCTTTCTCCCTCCTTCCCTCTCTCTTTCCCCCAGTGTGTCTGAGTGTAAAAAAGAGCGAACGGATTCTTTCAGAGCCACACACTTCAACACAGCTCCATGTGATAATTTCGTGGACAATTGTACTGCTATCTTTTCTTTCAGTGCCGGCCTTGTAGGTTCATGTTAGCTTTAAAAAATTCATAGAAATGCAAGTTCTGTGACTTGAGGTAGATCCAGTTAAGGACATTGCAAAAAATGAAATTTGGATACCCAAGAAAAAGATGGCTTCAGAGTCAGATATAGATAACCCTGTAAGTGATCCATGGAAATCTCTCACTTAACAAAAGGCATTTGATCTGGGGCATGCTCACCCCAGTAATGGTGACATTGATAGAAAACACGGAAAGGTTGTGTTTGGATTATTTGGGGGGGGGGGGGGTTCCATTTTTGCTCGAGTGCTCATTCTTTCTTTCAAATGTAATGCACTTTCTTTCTTTCCAGTTCTATGCTTCTCATTGATTAATTTCACTTGGTCCCAAATCTTAATTCTATCAGTTATATTAGTGCATATTTTCTTGTTTCAAAGAATTACTTTATGTGGAAACATTCATCAGCTCTGGGTCAGCAGAGACAATGTTTCAGTAGGGCAAATAATTCAAAGTGTGGGGGAATTGGCTCTGGGGATAACTCAGAAAATCTGTAGACTTGCATTTATTGAGAACTTTTGTTTGAACCGGATTTATTCTGTCCAGCAGATAATGAGTTCCCCAGTGCGGCCGCAGGTCATACAAGTGGATGCCACCTCGCCATGGTCAGCCCGGAAAAGAGCTTCTGATTTCCTCGAGTCAGATTTTCCTGATGGGTAAGAGCTGGAGCTGTTTTTGGGAAGTCTGTTTGAAAAATTACCCATGTACCTGAAACCAGTGATATAAATTTGCCAAATTTTGTGGGCTTTCTGATTCCATGGCCTTGATTTTCCAAGTATATTTGTTCTGGTGTATGTTGATCTGATTCACTGTGGCCATGTCAAGCTACAGTCATACGTATGATTGGTTTTTGTCAAAGCTTTTCCTTGTTATTGAAAAGCCAGGTAAACCTCTGTGAAATAAGTGCACTTACATTTTAAGTTAGGTCACTATTTTTTGTATATGAAATTTTTTTATTTGAAACATTTTAGTTTGGTCATCAAGAATGTGACAACATAAGAGCTGTTTCAGAGGTGGTACAGAGGAAATATCATTTTATCGGTTTCAATTTCGATGCTGTTTAACTTGTTCACCCAGAGCCTCGAGTCCTATTGCAATAATGGTTTTTACCCCGTTCTGAACCACTAGCGTGATAGTAGCCCTGGGCCCGTTCCTTTACTCCCCACAACTCGGATCACAGTATGGCAGTCTTATAGATTTATAGTGTTTTCATGAAGTCAAGGGAGACTGAAATTAATGGGGCACAACTCTGCAGCATGGACAATGGGAATGATAGCTAAATTAGGGGTGCAGAGTGAACAGGTTAATCAGTCATGCAGGCCAGATTGAAAGCTGCGCACTATTTCAGTGTTATTGAGATGTTAATCCGGCCAGTGGATTATAAATGATGGCTGCCATTCTGGCAGTGGTGAAGTACGGAATGTAAAACACATTGCTCAAAGTAGTATTGGGCAGATAATAAAATTTTATCAGGACAAATAAGACTGCAATATGAATAAGGCCTTTTTTATGTGGGTTGTTTTTTTTGTCCCTATTGTCAGGTCTTTATTAACTTGATGCCTAAGAAGTCATCACCATCGCCCAAAAAAAAAAAAAGTCATCATTTATTGGAAATACTTGAGAAAATCAACATAATTACATGTACTTAGGATGTTAGAAGTGGACATACCCATGGGCATGCAAGTTTGCATAGATAATTCATGTTTTTATTTCTTGACCGACTGCTGGATAATGAATTAAAATGAGGGTCTTCGTTGCAGGAAACGAGGCAAGAAAGGTGACAAAGGTGGGAAAGGTCTGAGACATTTCTCTATGAAAGTCTGTGAAAAAGTTCAAGCAAAGGGTGTCACTTCCTACAACGAGGTGGCTGATGAATTGGTGGCAGAGTTCAGTGATCCCAGGCATATGATGTCCTCGGTAGACCCTTTCACTGTAAGTGCAAAGTTTTCATGCACACTCTCCTTAAAGCAGTGCCACCTTTCCCTTTTCCTGTCTGAAGAAACTTCTGCACACCTTTGCTGTCAACAGTGTTACACAGTAACAGACTGGGCTAATCTTTTCTTTCATTATTTTACATTTATTGACAGATGTGGGAGGATTCTGTTGTAGAAATTTGGTTCCAATCGAGAAGATAAAAGGAAACTGAAAAGCACCAGAATATTGTGACAAATTTATTTAAATATAAGAAACATTTAATAACTTATAGCTATATCATGTTTGATCAGCCTTGAACTAAAGGATGGCACTTGAATAAGAAGCAGATACTTCAATCTCAGTCATCTTTGGCAGAAATGGCTAACTTCTGTCACAGTTGTGGGAGGAAGAAGGGTGAGTTTATCAATATCAGAAGTTTATCATTTGCATTTTGGAAAGTTGGCAGCTGTGTAAAAAAAAAAAAAAATCAAAACTTCTAAGCTAACTGGCATATTTTCACCGAGACCATTGATATATTATCATCAAGTAGATCTTGACTTCATGTCTTCATGCAGCCACACTGTCAGTAGTACAGTCACTCTCTAACACACAACAGAGATGTCAGCAGCATAGTCAATATCCAATACACTACTGGAATCGAGCCCAAGATCAGTCATGTTATGATCATGTAAAATACTCTGTAACAACATTACAGGTCAGGAACTCAGACTCCGCTTTTCTGTTTCAGCCCTATGACCAAAAGAACATCAGGAGACGAGTGTACGATGCCCTGAACGTGTTGATGGCCATGAATATCATATCAAAAGAGAAGAAGGAGATTCGGTGGATTGGCTTGCCTACCAACTCAGCACAAGAGTGTCAACATTTAGAGGTGAGCTTGCCTTCCAATTTCTCCACAGAAGTGGAAAAGACGGGCTTGATGGGCATGCTCAGTGTATGCAGTTGTCTTTTTTTTTTTTTTTTTACTGAACATTTCTTGTAACTTTCTCGGAAAGCACTCTTGATTTGCTAAAGATAAGACTGGTTAGGGAAGTTATGTAGCCAGTCACAGATTAGTCAAAAATATTTACATTATAGATGATGACATTGTACCCTAGTAAGACCATGGATCCAAAAACTGTAGTTTATCGGTCCGTTATGCACCCTAAGGGGAACTCTTGATATTTTTTGCATGTGTGTTCTGATACAAATTCCAATCACAAATAACCAGTGTTGTTATTTCAAATCTTTCACATTTTTATGTAAACTGCATTTTAATTTTATAAGAAAAAAAAAATAAATAAATAAATGTGGGAGGGATTGAAGGTTTGATTTGTTCAATAGATGAAAAGGATGCATTTTGTATGCAAAATTAAAATTAATCCAAAATGGCAGCACGTGTGAGAGAGTACTGCCTGACTTAAAAAATGTAAAAACATGTTTTATTTTACATTCCTTCACGAGGAATGTGCACAGCTAAGAAAGATAACAATGTAATTTTCATTAATGGTAATCATAAGGAACACATCTAAAACTATTATTTAGATTTTCCCTATGGGATGCTTTAGGAAACTTAATGTAAAGATGAGCCACGATTTTAGTCTCACAGTGTGAATAGTTGGTATAGGGACAATAGTTTTCAGTGAATAGTGGCAAGCTGTGACAAGCTAGGAATAGGGAAACTCTGAAACATAACCAACGTTGTCATCAGACTGTATAACATGGCTGTCTCTTTATTCCTTCACTTGTACTTGAGGAGTCAGAACTACAGTTGTTAGTTATCTGTCATGCGAGGGATTCTTCAAGACCAGCCATTTCACATCATCTACGATAAATAACATGTCACTTCAGTGCTGATGAGATCTTGTACATTGGTCCATGATTGAGACTTCAGGTTGGCAAGCGCTCTGTGCTAAACACACCCTCATTTTTCAGTTCATACATTTGCATGTCTGCAGTTGTGACATTGCTGTATTTCGAATAACTCACAATGCTTTTGTTATCCACAGGTGGAGAAGCAGAAAAGAATAGAGAGGATAAAACACAAAACACAGCAATTGCAAGAACTTATATTGCAGGTAAATGTTGAATCAGAGAGTTGAAACTCCAGAGCTGCATCATGAGTTCTTAGATTATTTGCAGCATCATTTTATAGCGGAATGTAACCTTTTGATATTCATGAATTATTAAGAATTTTAGCGGTGTGAAGCAGGGATGTGTTCTTGCTCCTACCTTATTTGGTATATATTTTGCAGCCCTACTCAAGAATGCCTTTGGTCAATGTTCAGGTGGAGTACTTATTAACACCAGAGTGGACGGCTCCATTTTTAATGTTGCCAGACTAAAAGCAAAATCTCGTACAGAGCATATTATGTTACAAGAGCTCCTCTTCGCAGATGATGCTGCAATCGTGGCCCACGATGAAACCACGCTCCAGGCTCTCATCAATAGCCTTGCCAAAGCCTGTGACAAATTCATGCTAAAGATCAGTGTCTCAAAAACTGTAGTTTTGACACAAGGCTTGAGAAACCCCAACCCAATCATGCTGAATGGCTCTCCTCTGGAGCAAGTGGGAAAATTCTGCTACCTAGGCTCAACCATCAGTGGTAGCACAGACATAACAACTGAAATAAATGCTAGAATAGGAAAGGCGGCCACAGCTTTTGGCAAACTCTCAAAAAGGGTGTGGAACAATAGCAAGCTGACCATCAAAACAAAGGTACTCGTGTACCAAACTTGTGTCCTAAGCACCCTGCTGTATGGCTCAGAGACATGGACCACCTACTCCAAACATGAAAGATCCCTCAACTCCTTCCACCTGCGCTGCCTACGCAAAATTCTCAAGATCAAGTGGCAAGACAGGATCTCAAATATCGAAGTTCTGAGCCGAGCCAACATTCCATCAACTCAGGCTCTCCTAGGCAAAAAAAGACTGCGGTGGCTTGGACATCTCCACCGTATGGAAAATGATCGCATCCCCAGACAAATTCTCTACGGGGAACTTGCTACTGGCAACCGACCCAGAGGTAGGCCACATCTGCGATTCAAAGACACTTGCAAGGTCACGATGAAAGCATTCAACATCGACCCCAATGAATGGGAGAACCTTGCAAATGATCGAAGCAGATGGAGACAAAAATTGCGCAGTGGCACGCTCGCAATAGACTTCAAGGCAAAAGAAACATACCTGACAAAACGACAGAGGCGGAATGAAAACACTCGCCAAAGTGAACCAAAAAGACTGACCTGCAATCACTGCCATCGCACTCTCGGGTCAAACATTGGTAGAATAAGCCACGAGAGAAGCTGTCAGTCAAAGTGAAAGTGAATATTCTAGCTGCTAAGACCGTCTGTAAAGACGCTAAAGGCCATATATATATTAAGAATTTGGATGTTTTTTTATTTGTTTGTGCTGGTCAATGATTTTATTAATAGATAAAGAGTGCGTTATGTTTAAGACCATTTTCTGATATATCTGTCAGTTACACAGCTCAGTTCATGATTCTCTGTGCTGTTAAACAGTTCCTTTTCTGTGTTGTCACTGTGGAGTTTCTTTTGTCTCATGCGTATGTATCATCTGTTCACACACTATATATCCTGTTGACTCAGATGTTTGTGCCATTTCTATCTTGCAGCAAATAGCTTTCAAAAATCTGGTGCAGAGGAATCGAGATCTAGAAAAGTCCCAAGGCGCCCCAGCATCCAACTCCGCCATACAGTTGCCTTTCATCATTGTTAACACAAGCAAGAAGAC
This sequence comes from Onchidella celtica, assembly GCA_963931925.1. Taxonomy (NCBI): domain Eukaryota; kingdom Metazoa; phylum Mollusca; class Gastropoda; order Systellommatophora; family Onchidiidae; genus Onchidella; species Onchidella celtica. The sequence continues at coordinate 16,210,752 of OZ007580.1, read as the reverse complement.
CGTTATTGATTGTAGTATTTCTAATGACAAGTGAGTTTATTTACCGTATTAATTTTTTTCATTGTCATTGCATTTCGGTGCCTCTTGACTGCTCATTTACCAGTCGTCTCTTTCTGTGGGTGGATCATGCATTCATTAATTATAATGAAATTCTTTGCAGTGAGTTGTAGAAAATCTCGAAGATCTTGTTTTAAATATGGGTTCTAAAGCCCGAAGGTTCAAGCTCATATGGCTGCTGGATCAGAAAAGTCAGGTCAAAGTAATTGCCGTTATCGGCCATCTTTGTTGTAAAGACCGACGCATAACCATGGCAATGATAGCATTGATTTTGATTCGTTGGCTGATTTGCACTGCGAGCACTTGAGGCGTTGTGTACCAATCGGCGGTGAGCTAATGCTAATTGATTACAGTAAACAATGACACGTGTGTACATGCACATGGGAGACATTCAGTCAATTCTTTCACTTCCATTTCCTTGTTTGCACGGATGGTAGGGAATCTGACCAGCTGGGATCCATCTTTTCCACTACTGTCATAACAGTCAACTGCAATGCAACCAGCAGGCATTTTAACCGCTTAGACATATCTCTAAGTTACACTCATCAGCTGACCCACCGGCCATTTTGGTTGTTGGAAGAACAAAACAAAAAACACTCTGTGGCGTCATTCGCAATGGGCCCATACTGCCGCCCAAAGGCAGAGCAACATAACTGACAGCATGGCCGTGTTCTAGTTTATTGTCTCTATGAACTTGTCTCTCACACACGATTCTTTTACTTATTTATATCTTACATAGAAAAATGCACCAGACACTACGTAACTTAAATAAGAGGGTTTATATGTGTAGACTGACTATGCCACACAAATTTTGTGCGCTTTTCTCAAAACTATGAAATGGGCACATGACTCGGTGTGCCTCTACACAGCATTGTAGGTCCAGAAGATTTATCACTGCTTTTAAAATCAGATTTTCTATGTGTGAGATTTTGTGTGTAGAGAAGTTCTCAAACTCAAGTGTGCCCTTGTGTGAGTTATGTCTGTTTTATGACAATATGTTCACTAATGTCACTCTGTATCTGATCTGCCAGATATGAATACTTGTTCAAATTTGACAACACCTTTGAGATCCATGATGACATTGAAGTGTTGAAAAGAATGGGCATGGCATTTGGCCTGGAGAGGGGACAGTGTACATCACAGGACCTGGCCAGGGCCTCCAAGATGGTACCCAAATCTTTAGAACCTTATGTGTTAGGTAAGTGAACGGAAGATAGGAAATGTGAAATACACTCATCACTCCCATCATTTTTACTGTTGCACAAAATTACCATTTCAATCCACCTGTTTAAGCTTCTATTGTCCTGTTATAATGTCAAGGAACCATCACAGTAGCCTGGATTGCCAGGTTAAGAAATAACATAGCAGTTCTTCTTACTCTGTCGCCTTAAAAATTGATGCCAACTAATTGTGTAAAATATTCCAAATACAGCAAAAAAAAAGTATGTGCCAAAGCCTCTCATAAGAAATGATAAAGCAATGATATAATAAAACGCAAAGGAAGAGAGAAAACAGGCTAAACTTTAGATCAGTTGATCTTCATCAGGAAAAACTTGAACAGGATGAAAAGTTGAACCATTAGAACAATTGAACAAATGAAAAAAAATTGTACAATGTTAAACCAATATGAGTACTTAGGTGCGAGTCTTGACTTTGATTTTCGGGGTGTAGCATGTCGATTTTCTGTGTTTTTTATATTATTGTGTAACATTCACCATATAGTCAATATTAATTATGGTTTGTTATTTCAGACATGGCTAACAACTCCACCCCCTTCCAGTCCAGTGCTGTCAGACCTATAGACCCCACATCAGCCACAGCTCAGCAAGCAAGGTGAGAACCCTTAGAAGTCTGGTCTAGAGTTAGCAGTGCTTTTGTAAAATTTGTTTATAGAACAAAAATGTGTCTGCATTAGTGGAGCTAGTACTTTCAATCCAGAATTTTTCATTTTGTTAATGGGTTACTGAAGCAAATATGGTCCAGACACCAAGGAGAATCTGTCCAGGTTTTTGAGTAACAAAGAGATTGTTGGGTAGCTTGCTTATCATAAATTGTCTTGACATAATTGCAAGATCAGCTGTGACAGAGAAGACTGCATCATAGTCAGTATGCAACAAGTTGGAGTGTTTCTGAAAATACATGCCAATGCATTGTGAAGCAAAGCCTATTTATGCATAAACATGAAGGAAATGGTAAAAAACTGGTGTACAATTCTGAATAACGTTTGCATTGCTTAGAATGCTTATCGAATCAGGGGAGGGGGGAACAAAGATTTCCTTGTGATGGTTTTTATCTATTTTAATTTGAATTTTATACACTTTCTGTGAGAGACAGGTATCCATTTTGCAATGTTTTTCTCCCAAGTTTCAAATCTCAATACTTTGATTTTGTTTTATGTCTAGGTTTCAGCAGCAATCTACCTCACAGTCCACCTCCACACCTGTGTTTGGTCTGTCAGACAGCGCTGATCGCGAGATCATCACAGCACTCTCCCGTCAGTCCAGCTCTGGCTCATACGATCAGAATTCAAGAGGGGCCACCGACACACCTTCAGTTTATTCAGATGACGAGGACTCAGATTCTGAAGGCTCTGGCCATGTAGATATGGGATGACTTGGGTGTTTTTTCTGGCAAGTTTTAACTAAAGCGTGAATGTGTTTTGAGCATATTGGGAAAAGTTTTTGATATCAGGATGATTGGTTGTGCAGAGGGTCCTAGATTGTCAACAGAAATGACATAGGGTTAAGCTTTAGATATTCACAATTCCCTATGATTTATGTACAAAGTTTAAAAATCAATTTTTCTATATAAATTCAACTACACTCAAAGCCGCTGTGATGTTTCCACTTTCTCTCACTAACTTTCTTCTGACACCAGCCGTGATGGGCACGGCACAAACACACTAAATAATCGACTATCTCTCTTCTATAAGTTATAACAAACGATATCTGTATTGCTTATATATATACAATAATTATTAATTCATTCAATAATAATAGGAACATTTACTACTATTTCCTGTTGCACCCACTGGTGCTTAGGGCAGCAACAAAGGATCTCCAGCCCTGTCTGTCCTGGGCCATCTTTGCGAGAGTTCCCCATGAGTGATTGAAGGATTTCATCTCTGCCTCGATTGTTCTCCGCCAGGTTGCCTTGGGTCTGCCTCGCTTGCGCCGTCCCTCCGGTGTCCACTGAAGTGCTGTTTTGGTTATAGAATTTGCTTCCTTTCGCAGCACGTGTCCAAGCCATCTCCATCGTCTCTTCGTGATGATGTTGGCTATTTCTTCTTGCTTGCATCGCCTTAGTAGTTCCTGATTAGAAATCTTGTTTGGCCAAAAGATGCGGAGAATCCTACGAAGACATGTGGTGTGGAAGGAAGACAACTTGGCGAGGTCACCTTCTGTCATTCGCCAACACTCTGATCCATACAGGAGTGTGGATAGGACACAGCTTTGGTACAGTCTGATCTTGGTGTTGATGCCGTATTGTGTCGATTTCCAGATGTTGCTCATACTTTGAAAGACAGCCCTTGCATTTCCCAGCCTACTTTGGATGTCCTCCTTTGTGCCACCCTCTGGTCTGATAATGCTACCAAGGTATTTAAATTTGTCCGTCGTGGTGAGGTTCTTGTCATCTACTTGCACTGGTGCTGGAGTGTCTACATTTAGGGTCATAATCTCTGTCTTCTTCTGGCTAATCCGAAGGCCTACTTTGCATCCAAAATTATGTAGTCTCTGCGTCTTATCTTGCATGTGTTGGTGACTATGTGACAATAGCGCAAGGTCATCCGCAAAGTCCAAATCCTCTAGGTTGTCGAAGAGTGTCCATCTGATGCCTCTTGGTGCATCCTCTGTAGTTTTCCGCATAATCCAATCTATTACGAGGTTAAACAAAATTGTTGACATCACACATCCTTGCCGTACACCAGTTTTCACTTCAAAGGATGCATCACTGTTTCCGACACTGCAACTGAAGTTCTTGTAAAAGCTTTTGATGAGTTCAACAAGCTTGCTGGGAATCCCATAGTGCCGAAGGATGCGCCATATACTCTCTCTGTGGATGCTGTCGAAGGCCTTTTCGAAGTCAACGAAGTTCACATAGAGCTGCCTTTGCCATTCTGAACACTGTTCTATGATGTTTCGGAGTGTGAGGATCTGGTCAATGCATCCTTTCCCCTTTCGGAATCCGGCCTGTTCCTTTCTCAGTGTCTTGTCCACAGCATCTGACATACGTTGCACAATGATCTTGGCAAGGATTTTGCTGGGTGTAGAAAGGAGAGTGATACCACGCCAGTTGTTGCAATCGCTGAGTGCTCCTTTCTTGGGTATTTTCACTATTCTGCCTTCATTCCAGCTCTTTGGTACTGCTTCTGCTTCCCAGATAGCTGTGAACAGTGGCTGAAGGATGGTGGCTGACTGATCCGGATCTGCTTTGAACAGTTCTGCAGTCAAGTTGTCTTTTCCTGGGGCTTTGCTGTTTTTTAGACTCTTTATTGCTGCCACTATCTCTTCTTTCTTTGGTGGACCTATGTTGATGTCAAGGTCTTCAGCAGCATCTTGTATTATTATTCTATCTTCAGGTGGTGGCCGGTTTAGTAATTCCTGAAAGTGCTCTGTCCAGCGTGTATCCTGTTCTCGTTCTGTAGTCAGTAGTTTCCCATTCTTGTCTTTGATTGGAACACTTGGTCTTCCACCGTACTTGCCACAAATGCGCTTAGTGATCTTGTGGAGCTTACCCTGTTCTCCTCTTGCTGCTGCCTCCTCCGCATCTGCCGCTAGCTGTTCCATGGCTTCTCGTTTATCTTTCTTTACTAGTCTCTTCACTTTCTTATTTAACTCTGTGTAGCTATGTTGGTACCTCTCTTTCAGCCTTTCCGATTTCACTTGTAGGAGTTTCTTTTTCATGACTTTCCTCTCCTCGATCACAACCCATGTTCTTTGTTGGATCCACTCCTTGCTTTTCCCTTTCTCATTAAATCCAAGGCAGGCTACACTGCTCTCTGTGTACACTGTAGTTACTCTTTTCCACTCTGAATCGATTCCTTTTTCATTAGGGTTGTTCTTATCAGACTCTCGTAGAGCCTGGAATCGGTTCTTGACTTGTATGTTGAAGGCATTTCTAACACTTGCATCTCTCAGTTTCTGAATATTAAGGTGTTTTTGCTTTGATGTCTTGATTCCGGTCTTGTTCAGTTTAATTTTGATAAGTGCTGCCACTAGATGGTGGTCACTGGCTACGTCAGCTCCTCTTTTCACTTTCACATCTAGAAGGGATCGTCTCCACATACCGTTGATCATCAAATGGTCTATTTGGTTCTTGTCTCTTACATTTGGAGAATTCCATGTGAGTTTGTGAATTTCTCTGTGTGTGAAAAGGGTCCCTCCGATGACTAAGTTGTTCAAGGCACAAAAATCCACAAGCCTTTCTCCATTGTCATTCCTTGTTCCAGTTCCATGTTTTCCCATTACTCTTTCATAATTTATATCATCTTTACCTACCTTAGCATTGAGGTCTCCCATGACAATGATGAGATCATGCCCTGGCGTCATGTCCATTTCCCCCTGGAGTTGTTCATAAAAGTCGTCTTTGTCTGTGTTGTCGTTTTCGTTGGTTGGTGCATAACATTGGATGACAGTGATGTTTGTGTGTCGTCCTTTCATCCTCATCCTCATCAGTCTGCTATTGACTGGTTTCCACTCCAACAAGCATTTGTCCAGTCCTTTCTTTAGGATGATGGCTACTCCTCCATAATGTTGGTCATCCTCTCTTCCAGAGTAGAGAACGGTTTCTCCAGTGGATGTTTTGATCCTTCCAGATCCAGTCCATCTGCTCTCACTTACACCCAGGATGTGTAGGTTGTAGCGCCTCATCTCTGATGTTACTTGTGCTAACTTACCCGATTCATACATTGTTCTAACATTCCAGTATCCAATCCTGGTCTTGGTTTTGGCGGTGTTCAGTTCCTCCTTCATCCTGCTAGCAGTTTCCTTTCGGCTTTCACTACTTGCATTCATACGAGTCGCGAGGTACTCAGAAGGTCCATCACATCCAGAACGTTGGTTTTTCCATGTTGCTGTTTCCGTAACGATTTTGGTTTCTCCAAGTAAGGTCACCCCAACAAGGATTTCAGGGTAGGGTTGTTAGCCCTACGCCCAACCCCCGAACCTGGAGGGCCGGTCTGTTCAATCTTGTCTGGTCCTTCCCCCATGACCTGTCCAGCTTGCTTAAAGCTATCAGGGGCACGAGGCCTCCGCTGGCTTAGCTCCTGGGATCACTGGGACACGCAAGCCACTCCTTCACGTCAAGGCATGAACAATTGGAGCAGAATAGGAACATAGGTCATACAATTTCATGTGAATTTCGATGGAATGAAATTGATGCAAATCAGTACATGATAATTAACAGGCTTCGTAATATTCAATTTCTAGCACATTTTATAAAACACACGGGTACATTCAGCTTAAGGAAACCTCTCCTTTAGGGGTGTATGGCGCTATCTGGGCACTGGTTCTTCCTCTCTACTCTGGCTTGACTGCGCAGTTAGATCAACAGGTATCGGCAGGTACCAATAGGTCGGGAAGCCAAGACGCCACGATGTCGTTAATCAAAGGACAAGAAGTTGAGAAGCCAAGAAGGTGTTGTTCTTCCTCCTCTGTAGAAAAACAATCGCAACTTCCTAATCTACTGCTGGAAGGCATGACTCCCATACTTACTCCATGACGGATATTCATCATTAATACTTTTAACCGCTGACACTGTTATAAGTCAGGCTGCAGCTCCCATACTCCATAGGCTCCCATATAGGCAATAGAATAACGATCAATACAGTTTTAATGATATTTACACGTTTCCACGAAGAATAACGCTCCCTCTAACAGACCCCATCCTATAAGGTTTCGTAACATATATGTAACGGCGTTTCCGTGACTCTCTCAGAGGCAGTAGTTATACCAAAGTAAACCCACTAGATTTAGGTTCTACAATTATGAACATTAAGTAAAATACACATGCATCGTACAATTAACTTACCACTCAGCAACAGCTCAAATGCCGACAAGATACCAACGATACCACGCTCTGACAAAGGATGTTTGCGGGTTCCCTGACCTTCCCCACTCACAAGACTAGTACAAAGTTACAGTTGCAGTTGTGGTCTCCTCTTCAGCACGAAGCTGGTGAGTGCTCTCAGCGGTCTGAAGTTGGAAGGAGCGTTCGGGGATTTATACCCAGTCGGGTAGCGTCCCAAGACGCTCACCGAGTGTACATTAGGTATCCTAATAGCCACCCCCGCCGACTCCACGTCAAATACTATTGAAGCATCTCTACCCCCCAAGCAATTCCCAGGTAATCTGATCGTCAAGTACGGCGGTCAAGTAAACACTACCCTTTCCGGGTGTCAAAACGCTTTCCGTTGCATCGGCTACTTTCCCCCTATGGCCTACAATAACTCTGTCTCCCCGCCGTTAACTATCTTCCCACGCTAATTATACCTTGCCGGTCTGTCACCCTGTTACAGCCGCATTGAATGATCTTGGTTAATCAACTCCCAGGCCGAAAAATAACCAAATAGCAAACTTTCAAAAGTTCATTTTCACTAGACCAGTCGGGCCGAAATAAAAGTTTTTTTACTTCTCTTGAAAAGTAGCCAAAATTGATTACTACAATTTTAGAGAATGGTTATGAGATGTGAACTTTGCAATAAAGCATAGCCAATGATTAATAAGAACATCCTTATGTTCCTGTTTTTGATAAGAAATAAGTCAGATATTTCAGATGATGAATGTAGTGCTGACCACCAGTGGATCATGTCTTTCCCAGCCTGTCAAATAGTTTTGTGGAGTTTAATTACTTTGGAACTATGGAGTAAAAAGTGTCAGGAACGTTCTTTGCAAGTCTCTCAAATGGAGAAGATCTGCAATTTTCTGTTCAAATTTCACTTCTACGTTTGACATGTGTATGGTATTGAAGACAGACATGCCTATTTCTCATGAAGGGGGGGAGGGGGGTGTATCAGAGAATGTTTTGTAAAACTCATTGAAACTTCAGATTCAGCATAAAAGTGTGTTTAATATCCTTTTTTCAAAATCTCTTTTTTTTAATTTTAATGTAATTAAACTTCAGGAAAAAAATATTATATGATTGTGGAAGCATTAAATCTGTTGCTTCAGTACATTTTTATGCCACTTAGTATCACTGCATTTACCATGTTTGAAGTGCTGGTAACATTTTTGTCTGGTCTGTTTTTCCAGGATCAGGGTTCTCCGGTTCATTTCAGCTTGGTAGAATGCAAACCTCAAACATTACACCCTGGTCCCTCCACAACAGGACTTATCGGCTGGGTTGAGAAAAGTGACAGACGGAAGGTCGCCGAACATCCAGGGAGAGTGACATATTGACAAAAATTAATAACATGGTGTCTCACCTTTCATGTGTCTCCAATGTCCAACTTTCTGGACCTCAAGCCAGCCAAGGTCATGGCATGCCATGTCATCTGTCAGCTGTAGCCTCTCATTGTCACCAACAAATCTTCCAGACTCTACAGTGGTCATTCATAAACTGTTACAACCATGAGCCAAAGTTTGTGGTTGGCTAAACCTGACATTTCCATTTTTATAAAAAAAAAGTTTTCAAGGCAGTCATCTTCCATATGACCCATCTTTGGATTCTGACTCACAGTGTGAGAACCACTGCTGTTTAAAGTGAAACACCTGAAGGTCAATTCAAATATAGGCATCAGTTTGTTAGGCTTGACCTGAAGACAGTCGAATCTGTGGACCTGCATGTATTGTGTGGATGATTGGATTTGTTGCCAGTTATCATATTTAGTGCTGGAAATCAGATGTGGTTGTTAACCAACTATCAGTGTTCATATGTGTTTGTGACAGTTAACTTTCGAATGTGCTGTGCAAGATTCAAGGAGGCAAATATGATATGATACATTATGCAAATAGAAAATGCAGAAAGATTGCAAACAGTGTGTTCAGTCTGTCTGGTTCCAAGCTGTTCAGGACTTTAGTGATACCACAATTTCTCCTGCTCAGGTACATGAGCTAAGTCGCCATATCTGTGAAAAGTCAACACTGCGTTAACCCTCGTCCCAAGTTGAGTGAACTCCTCCACGTAACGTCCCGTGCGGGGATAGCCAGTCAGCCAATGGTTCGCGTGTTGCAGACAACCTCGGTGGTCGGGTCCTTTTGAACACGTGTATCGTGTTTACTTTACGACGCAATAACACTAGTGGTGGATAAGTTGTAAGTGACCCTTATGATATTTGGATAAAGTACTTGTGATGATATGCAGTAAGTTCTATTGTTAAATAAAACAATAATAAAGAATTTTCTGCATTTACATGCCATTTAACACGTTTTATCCTTTTCCCAAGACCCCTGCACTTTGGTCCCTAAGTCAGGCCATTCAGGTGAACAAATTATTTTTTCAGCCAGGCTCTTAATTTACTAACCATATGTATCGTGGCATTGCCTCCTCCCTCCTCCACTATGTAAAGCTTCCACGTACTATGATGTTAATTTTAGCAAGAGATTTGATTTCCAGCTCGTAGAGTACATACATGTTCTGAAAAGCGGTTTAATCAATGCAACACAATATCTCTCTCATTACCACATCAAATAAAGACTACGACCAACAACAAAGTCAGTCATTTTTCTCCCAGTTTTCCCTGATGAAAGACCTACAGACAGAAGCCCTTAAGCAGCATGCCCTAGTATTACATCAGAATTCAAAATCTGCAGACAGAACGGTTTCTCAAATATTCACATGGCCCCTTTCTTCTTATTTCACATGTAGACGACAACCAGCATCAAAGTAAAAGTTTCCCCACGATTTTCCCCAGTTCAAACTTCAGACGGTCAGTACTATTACATGAGTATGACGAATAATTATGAATAGTTGCATGGTAATAAACGTAATTGGACGATACCATTTTGTTAGACATAGTAGAGATGACAGGATAGATAAACAAGCGAAAATAGTGTTGGAAAAAAAACAAAATGCAAAAAAAAAAATGATGTCGCGGCAACCGAAGAAACAACACGAGGAGCAGTGTTACTATACAATATATTGGCCTCCCGCAGGGCCTGGTTTGCAGTATGTAGGCCACAATATTGGCCTCGCGTGTTGCACGAGGAGGCCAAGATAGTGGCCTCTCGCAGGACGAGGGTTAAGACAATATGTTCATCAACAGTTCCAAAGGAAGCAGGAACTTACAAACTCAGAGCCTGCTAACTCAGGACAAGGAATTGTTCTCCTTCTTCTGCTCCAGGAGAAAGGAACAGTGATCAGGAAGAATAAGATGATCTGTGAATTTGTTGAAATTACATGATTTTTTTTTGAAGAATTTTCTGTTGGGAAAAATTGCAGATAATCACAAAAGACAGAACAATGGCAGTTTTAGATTTCTTTTTAAAATCCAGACACTGTATCTAGCTAGCTTTTTTTTTTTTTAAATTAGCAATAATTTTTTTCTCTTTTTTTTAAAAATGTCTTGGAGCTAGTGAAACTCCATATTTTAAGAGCTGGCCCTACAGTTTGTCAGCTCAGGATGGGTGTTTGTGTTTTCTTTGTTACTGTGGATGTGTGAAGTCAATGGATCTATATCTTGCATCCAAGGTGCGGATACACAAATGCTATGGCAGTGATGTGAATGAATCATTTGCCACATAGAAACCATGGCTTTCTTTTTTTGATAGTCAGTGTGTGTAATTTTATGAATGTTATTGGGGTTTTTTTTGGGGGGGTTAATCTCTGCAAACAAAACTGAAGACATGATTAGAGGATTGGGATGTGAGTTCATGGATAAATGGTCAATGCTGACCACTCAGTGTTCACAATACGTTTGGTTACTCCCGTGTTTCTGACAATGATTTTTAATATAGAAATTTACTCGGTTATGGGGAACTTCATAAAGAAAAATTCTTGTGGTTGAGATTCTTGGAATAACGGTTACGGAGGTTACTGAAGTGTCCACCCCGGGTAACCAGAACACTGAACAATAACTGGCTAGGACTCTCAATTATCATATGTTGAGCTTTTGGGTGAAGCTGAAATGCCAGGCAGGTTTAATAGCAGATTTGATAGGCATCTGGAATAAATGTTTTTTGTCTTTGTCATCATTAAACAAAATCACATAAAACTGACATTCTCAGTTGGGTAGATTAATGATTTGAATTTTTTTCATCTTTTGCTTCTCCTTTAAGATTTCACTTAAGTAATAGGGTTTCTGTCACACTAGATGTTAAACTAGTGATCTACAACTCTGGTGATTTCTGTTAGTTATTCATCCTTTGCAGTGCCAGAAAGTCACAGCAAATGAACATAGTTGATATCAGTCCTGAACTCAGTGTGTTTCCATTTGTATCAGTTTTGATACGAAACATGAAAAAATATGAGTAGAAATTCTGGATTAATGAGTTTTGGTTTAACAGCATATTGGCACAATTATGACCACTTGGTGCTGTCTTGATTAGGGGTTGGATTCACCTAGTGGCTTATTATGAGGATTGATGCCTTTTTTGGCTATTGTTTGATTGTTACAGATCAATTGCATTGTACAGTGGTACAGGCTTAAACCAAAAACGGCTGAACTGATTACACGGCTGAACCAAAAAGAAAAATTAATCCTGTTTTTTTTCTCTTTTACTTTTTGTTAATGGACTAGCGATAAACCAAAGTCAACATTCGTGGGAACACGGCTGAACTGAAAACAGTGACCTTGATTTTAGTGGAAGCCAGCGACCTATTCTTAATCAAGCACGCTTAATACCAGCATGCCGTTCTCTCATCGTCAGGCTGAGGCCACCAGCAGGTGTCGAAGACAGAGAGGGGTAGGGGACAGGGGAATTGCGCCAGTGAAGCCAGTGCGCATTGTTTGTGAAATCTAAATTATGCGCGTGTAGCAAACGGCGAGCGATGTGCTGACCGCCACGAGGCGAGGTGTGCGCTGTCTGATGCAGCGTGATGTTACGGCACTGTGTAGTTTCAGATGGCCCACGTGGTTAGTTACATTGCATTGCGCCAGGAAGTAACTCATAATTTTATCAGTGAAATTTAACCTTATAGAGTTTGTTCCCCTCTTATGACAACTTCCACCTTACCCAGTTTGGATAAACCAAAGTAATAATTATGTCCGGTTCCTAAAATTTTGGTTTAAGCATGTTCCACTGTAGTTCTGGGTGTGTTCATGTAGTTTGATAACTTCTGTATTGGCTAATGATAGTGATTTCATGGGATTTTGTACATAGCATCCTTTCAAGCCAGTTGGCAGAAAAGTTGAATGTTCAGGGAAAGAAATTAGTGTGTAAATGGTGGAAAATGAAAGTTTATTGTATGTATTTCTTTTGTGTGACCTGAGGGTTACTGGCTGTAGCACCAAGACAGTTAATGTACTTTTTTTCTGTAAAAGTTAGTGTTGTTGAAGAAGGGTACACTTGCCACTGTTAATGACAGTTGTGTTATTGAATTGAAAACTTGGCCATTATCACAAAACTAATGCAAGATTTTTTACAATTTTGCCACTATAGGTAGAATGCGGATGGCGTCACAGAGTGTTTTTGTTTTGATCTTTCTACACTAAAGATGGCCAGCGGATCAGCTGATTAGTGTAAGATATGTCTCAGCAGTTGAAATGCCAGCTAGCTGCATTGTAGTTGAATGTTGTGACATGGGTGGAAAGGCTGGATCCAAGCTGGTCAGATTCTCTACCATCTGTGGAAACAAGGGAAAGGAAGTGAAAGAATTGAGCGAACGCCTCCCATTGAACAAGTACACACGTGCCATTGTTTACCGTTAGCGAACTACTTTAGCTCATTGCCGGTTGGTTCGCAATGCATCCCATGCTCGCAGTACAAATCAGCTAATGAATCAAAATCAATGCCTTAATCGCCATGATGATGGGTGGGTCCTTACACTAAAGATGGCGGATATGCGCATTCTACCTATAGTCCTTTGCACTGGCTGGACACATCTCAAAAATCATGTTTTGTAAGTCAGTGTGATATTTTAGTCAATTGACGAAATATAAAACTCACAGAAAACCTGTGGGGCCTCACAGCAAGGCTTGATTGAAGCAAAGACAAAGCATGGCAAAAAGAAAAGGTTGTATGTAGCAAAGCTTCGCTAACAAATAAGACAGAAACAATACAATAAAATGAAGCACTGTGGAGTTGATTCGAATTTCACCCAGACGTTTCAAGTATGCTCAGTAAGGAATTCACAAAGCTCAGAAATCAATCTTTGCACAACAGCGGTGAAGTCGTTCAAACGATGGCAGATGTAAAAATATTCATTGGCCAGCATGGCATTGAAAAGTGTTGAATTTGAATTAGTATATTTTTGTTTGATTCTTTCTGTTGGCTGGGTGAAGTGAAGTAGATTTTCGTCACCATAGGTGGGAATTTCCTCTTCAGGTCTTACCTCTGCTCAGATGGTTGATATTATTCATTTATCCCATTGTTTTGAGCCGTGAAAAGAGAGACGCATTTCTGTCGAGTAGAATAAAAAAGTATGATTTGAAGTTTCGTTCTGCGCCTCTATTTACACCTTGCTAGTGGAAAATCAACTTTATCATATCTGTATATTCTTCAGGGAATTGCCTTGTAACGATTAGTTCTACATGTATTAGTTTTTCCATCTATTCCAAGTACTGTTATTAGTGTGACCTAGGTCTAGATAATTATACAAGAGGGTTTGGTACAATGCCAGATTTATCTTGGGCAGGTTGGCTAGTTTTCATAAAAATACAAAATATGCCAGTGTACACCTCGGCTCAGGCCTGTCAAGTGATTTGATCCATTTTCAGCCACTTGAAGATTTTCCAATTCCCACCTATGGTGATTTGTGGTAAAGGCTTTTTGCAAGCTCCTAGCAGATCCACTGAAGGAATCATGGTGGCAAGGACTTCACATCCTTGTTATACCATACTAGCTTGTTTATGGGACTGACAGTACAAGTGTCTTATGTCCGGGTTTTTGTTATGGTGGCCAGGCAAGCCTGTGATGGAGATGACTATTATGGCAGCTTAACCTTACCTGCTCGCTGTAACTGTAACATAGACTGTGCTGAATTTTTATTTGATGTACAGACTGATCATGGCAGGTATCCCTGCAGATACTACTGGATCCCAGTTTTTATTGTCTCCTCGCTTTTGTATTGTGAGAAATTCACTTGTAAAGTTTTGTAGTTAAACTTTGCAATGTATTAGATCAATGCTTTAAAATCTACTCCAAGAATTTATACATTCACATTTTTTTCTTTAGAAATGATAAATTGCACCTTGTTTTACCATATTTTGGCCTTTTCTGAAATTTTAGGAAAAGCGGAGAGAAATTGTAATGAATCAATATTAGGGCAATGACTTGAAATAGTATCTGCTGGGAGACATTATGAATTGTAGTTCTGCAGGAATTTTTATGAAGTTTCTTTTTTGACATTAACCCAAATATTACTTGTTGGTTGTAGTATTCAAAATGGACGATAAACTGACTGTTATCAGAAACCACTTTGCAATTTGAGTGAAGATTTTTGAATGGCAGAAGATTTCAGTTTTTAAATATTGTTTACTGATATTCAGTCGGAGTGAATCTGAAGCGGATCCGGACAGCCTGTGTTTTTTGTATGTGAGTTATGTGACTGAGTTGAATATTTCAGATCATTTCAAATCCATTAGAGTTGTAAGTGTCCAGGATTGGATAGGTTTTTGTTTTTTTTTCTTGTTATTTTTTACCTTTATGATTGATGAGATCTTCACATATTTGTCATAGTTCTGGCTTGTATGCCAACATTTGTGTTCCTTATTTTACCTTGCACAAATCTTTAGCAAACAGCTGACAAACATTGATAAGCATAGACACTTTTCTGCTCACATTTTGATAGTGTAAATTTGTTGATTTGTATAAATATTTACTATACCTAACACTGTATTTCAAACCGAAGATTGATTGTTTTTGTTGTTTTAAATCATTCACTCAACAAATTTTTGGGCCTCTGGACGCAATTGTTTTTGAAGTATTTTTAAAGATACAGCATTTTAATTTTTCTCACGTGCAGCATTTTCAAAGATCCTCTACGAAACAAAATCTCATGAATAATGGGAGTTTAAAAACTTTTGATGAGAACATGCACTTGAGCACAGGGAAGAACTTTCAAATATTAAGGCTGATCAAAGACAGTCACACAGCTTATGTGTGACCGCCTGATTGCCTGTTTTCAGTGACCTTGATGAAGGTACTGCGGAATAAATCAAACCAGGAGAGAATGAACTGATTTGGAAGGGAAGTCAAAAGTGGACGCAAGGCATCAAGGAAAAAAAAAATTTGAAGGTAGAATTTATATAAGATAAAGAATGGTAGAATATGTTATATAGCACATTTGTAAGTTTTTTACAGTTTTACTGTGTCATGTATGATAGTATTGATAGGTAACACTGATGGGAGAGCTGAATGTTGACACTGAAGAGTCTGAAATAAACTATAGAGAAACGTTGATTGCATGCAGTCAGTAATTTGTTTTTGTGTGTATTGGGTTTCCATGTTATGTTGTCATTGTAAGGAAATACAGACATTTGACATTTCCAAGGGTTTACTGTTATTGAGACAGGACTCAATGAAAACTGCTCATTGTTTAATCATTGTGCACTGAGTGAGTTGATCTGGTGTCTGTAATGTAAAATGAACCAAGTAGCAAAGACTGAAAATTAATGAGATGGATAGCCCATTCCCTACAGATACTGTGTAGGATAGAACCAGGGTTGACTGGCAGGAATAGGAGCAGAATGGATATAGGTCTGGGGTATTAATTCAGGTCTTTGCTTGTGCATACATCTTCTGCATCTTACAGCCTTCATACAGACTTAGTACTTCACGGCACAACCTCACACACAGAGACCAGGCCAGTGTTTCTCAAACTTTTTTATCCTGTACCCCCACTTCAATTTAAAAAAAAAACAACAACACGAGCCCCACCATGTCCGGACAAAGTCAGTATACAGTATATACACAAAAAGATTTTTAAAAATATTTATGGTTCGGTGTATTAATCCAAGCTAAACAAAGAAACCACCAACGCGACTTAAACAAACAATGGTTTGTGTATACAGTTTACGTTAAAATACACTATGAAATTAAGATTTCTTTGAAAATTCCCTACGCCACATTTTGAAGTTCAGCTCCTTACCAAATTATTGCCGCGTCCAATCAGTGGGGCATGTGCCCTATCTTGAGAAACACTGGACAAGAGTAAAGAAACCAGTAGAGAAAACATCCTGACCTTGGAAATGCCACCTTAAAGAAAGAAGTGGTTCTGATTACAATGACCTGAAAACACTTGGTGTCTCAGACAAAGAATAATTGTCTGTTTATCCAAGAGAAGTGTAGGTAACGGCATTGTGCACTGTAGACACCAAAATTTTGGTGAAAAGTCGTGCACAAACTGGGAATGGTCAGACCAAGAATACATGTAGTTTGTGCATGACTTGATTTGAGGTCTTTATTTTAGGAGGTTCGCTGCCCTTGGCATTTACACCTCACTTTACTTGTTTTATTATTTCTTGTTCTGGCGGGGGGGGGGGGGGGGGGGTGATGATATGGATAAATTTTAATCTATTAATTTCAATTTTGCCCTGGCAGCGGCCTTTCGGCCTGCTCTTTACGATTTCCAACTGCCAAGGTGTCTTTAACGTGCGCAACGTGCACACGGGCCCTCCGAATTTTTTCGTCCTTATCCGAGAAGACTAGGTTTTTTTAGATACTCGATCCTACCCCCCAATAGGACCAGGGACTTGAAAATATGAGAAAAATCCAATTTCCAAGAACTACTCGATCCTACCCCCCAATAGGACCAGGGACTTGAAAATATGAGAAAAAGCCACTTTCCAACATGCCTGCACTGCCCGGGTTTAGAACCCGGGACCCTTGGCATGAGAGGCGAGCACCTTGCCTCTAGACCACCTTGTATCCCACCCTGAGGGGCCATACCTCAGCACTAAAAGTGGACATAGGGTTTGAGGCAGAACTCCCACCGGTATCTAAAATTGAAATTAAAGACTATTTAAAAAAATGTGCATGACATGTTCAGAACATTGTTATATATCAGCTCTCGCTAACTAGGTAGCTTGATCACTTCTCTTACTTTCTTAGTATCAGAACACATTCTGATTGTGTGTCCACCCCACAACCAGACTTGCCAGCAAAAGGGCCCTTTCAATATGGGGCACTTTGTTTAGAGTTAAATCAAGGCAAACTGCAACTATCAGTTAGGTCATAGAAAAGAGAATGCACAGTGACATCCAGTGGCGTATCTACTATGAAACTAATGAAGCATTTATAAGCTTCAGGGCCCCTAATCCCAGAGAAGCCCTGAATAAACTTCTTTAATGAGTGGCTTTTTTGGATGTTTTGACCTATTGGTATTGTTGCTTGTTGTGAAGGGACCCCAGAACAGTTCAAACTTCAGGGTCCCAAAAATGTAGTTCCGCCATTGGTGACGCCGTAAGTGCAGGGCAGTTGGCCGGCTTTTCATGTCCATATCCACAGATCAATATTTTGTGTTGAAAATGAAAGGTGTATGTGCATTCTAGCAATGGCACATGCAACAACATGTACTCTATCTTAACCGTTTGGGTCAGTCTTTATATTGGCTGTAATGTAAAGCTTTTCAAAACCACACATCAGAGTTTTGCCATACTGTACTAAGGTCCAGATGTACACTACTTTGAATGTAAAACAGCATACGTTAATGTTTCAACCACACATTAAACTAGTATGTCCACAGTTCAGGAGTTTTGGAAACTGACAGCATACATATGGCATCCCCCATTTGTATTTCGTACCGTTTGTCCATTTCTTTTATATGTTATCAAGCTGAAATATTTGTATTTGTATTTGTATTTGTATAACTCTTTAATCCCATTTGGGAAATTTTGCCTTGGTGCCATTGCAGCCCAGTTATAACTGGAGCAGGCACGTCGTCGCCACAGTGCAGCGCCGGTCGGCGTTTTTTTTTTTTTTTTGGGGGGGGGGGAGATGAGGGGGGAGGGGGAGGGACTATATATCTGGAAAAAGAATATTTCCCAAAGCAGGAGAATTCATAGTTATCATTGTCATCAGATATAATTAGCATCCTCTGTCAGCCCACATAGGATTTCCATAGGCCCTTAAAACTCCTTTATTTTCTCAAAATTGAGTTTAAGTCCTTAAAATCAAATTTAAAAAGCCCTTGAAATGCCAGATTGTCATGACTTTTTGTCATGTTGGGGTATGGCAAGCTTGATGATTGTTAACAAAAATATTTAAGGCCCGCCTTTTTAATCCGAATGGCCGAGGTGGCCTTGATCTGGTAGATCCTTGAAAAGTCCTGAATTTTTGCCCCCAAAAAAGTCCTTAATAGTCTTTGCCTTAATTTCAATTTTAGATACCGGTGGGAGTTCTGCCTCAAACCCTATGTCCACTTTTAGTGCTGAGGTATGGCCCCTCAGGGTGGGATACAAGGTGGGAGTTCTGAAATTCCAGTTGTATCAATCTGTTTTGGGTTTTGTGTGCCCAGTGTTGCTGAGCCTGGGTATTTTCCAGTGATTGTGGGATTCTGAGGGTTACCTAGGGATCTTGGCACATTTTAAAAGACCTCCAGATTTTGGGAGTTACCGTAGGATCTCGACATTTTTTTTAAAGATCTTGGGATTTTTTTTAGCTTTTACATGACGTATTTCCTCCTGTAAAACAAACCAAAAAAAATCAAAATCGCCCTTCCATTCACAATATCATCAACAACTTCAAAGATGAATAAAGCCAAAAAGGGCAGTTTGATATTGCCTGTGTGTGAGGATCTTTTGCGTGATCTGTGAGCTGATGATCACTGACACTGCTTGGTTCAAATTCAATATACAGCAAAATTGTAAATTTTTTGTTTCTGTTGGGATTGGAAAAAATCTTGGGATTTTTTACACGAGATTCTTAGGACTTCTGAAAATCTTTACTGGCAAAGGTGCATGTGCACTTGACTGTTCACTCTGTGTGTGGTCATTGCCCCCTTTTGTTCAGATTCTGTCTTTGTGAATCACTTTTGAGAATTATAGGCACCCTTAAAGCACTTGCTCACTCACCATACATGTCACCCAGCAGTTTACAGTAGAACAATGTAGACCAAAGTTTGGCTCCTCTGATTAAACTTTGTTCCAGCCTGGCACTTTCATTTGTAAAGTGCATTTGAATTTGTCAGAATTTCAGGACATCAAATGATAGATAGAATTCTTTTCCACTTCGTATCAATCACAAAGACAAGATTTTGTTTCCTTTTCTTTTTTTTAAAAAGTGTTTTTGAGGTCATTGACTTTGTTCCTTTTCTGGAAATGACACCATCTTAAGGACACCAATAATAAATGAAATTCTTTTCCACTTATTATTAATCAGAAAACTTGATTTTTATTCTTCTTTTTTTTAATTTTTGACGTCACTGCCTTTGTTCCATTCTGGAAGTGACATCATCAGCCTGCAAGATGAGTCAGTGGTGAGGGCTGGAATGATGTCAGTCTTAGGAAATTGTTGTAAGTTGTGTTGTACAGTCACATGACGTCAAAGATGGCAACTTCTCCTTGGTTGGATGAAAGGTCTCTGTTTGTTGAATTTCTTTTATTCATCACATTGAACAGTTTTCATTGAAGTCAGAAGTATGACTCGCACCTCATGCCTTTGCTTGCCTCCAGTGCTCATTTTTGGAGTTGGAGTAGGGGAAAAAATTTCGCACTTTCCTGAACATGTATTTCACCCTGAAGGTGCCAGAAATTGTCATACCACAGCACTAAAAATGGACATAGGTTTTGGGGCAGAGTTCCCGCTGGTATCCAAAAATCAAAATTAAGGACTTTTATTGAGGACTTTGTTGGACAAAACTTCAGGCCTTTTCAAGGATCTGCTAGACTAAGGCCACTTTGGTCTTTCAGATTGGAAACTGTGGTGGATGCTGGTATTAACTTAAAATCTTGATTTATGGTTGGCCCTCCCATGGGTTAAAGACACTTGGAGGAAAGGGGGTTGTTAAAAGTATAAAAGTTTCTCTTGTTTAATGTATCAATCGATGTTGATGAGTGTTTTTTGAAATTTAGTGTAATGTTTGGAAAATACAATACAGTGATGGATGTTAGAAATGATTTACATTAAAGAAAAGCTTTTTGCCTAACATTTTACTGTCTTGACTCTTTGTACAGTTTTTTTTTTTTTTTGGTCTTTGTCATCAACAATCCTGTGGTGGGATATTCATTTCTTTTTTTCTTCTTCACTCTTCTGGTTTTATGAAAGTGATATACAGCATTTGAAAAACTTTGAATACCTCTACATTTGTTTGAGTTTTATCTTATACTTGTATCATTTCAGCTTTTTTCACCTTTTTTTTTTTTCTTTGGTCTCTGCCTGAAAGCTGAGTTTACAAACCAACAAGGAACTGAGTGAGTGTAAATTTTTGTGTATCAGCAAAATGCATTTCTTGTATGTGAGTCAGTGTTGGGCGATGTCATCAATGAGACAGAAAGGAATCTGGTATCAGTGAGTGCTAATGTTGTGTATTTTGTGCAAAAGTCTTTGAGTTTGCACTCAGCCAGCATGCATACTATAGTAATTTGTGAAATCTGATAGTGAATGGTTTTGTCTCATTGGATGTACAGACAGACAGACTGTTAATCTGAAGACATTATGTCATAGAGATGTAGCCACTCTGCAAGCACAATTATTGTACACTTAGTCAGTCAGCAGTCACAACTATTGTACAGTTAGTCAGCAGACACAACTATTGTACAGTTAGTCAGCAGACACAACTATTGTACATGTACAATTAGTCAGTCAGCAGACACAACTATTGTACAGTCAGTCAGCAGACACAACTATTGTACATGTACAATTAATCAGTCAGCAGACACAACTATTGTACAGTTAGTCAGTCAGCAGACACAACTATTGTACAGTTAGTCAGTCAGCAGACACAACTATTGTACATGTACAATTAGTCAGTCAGCAGACACAACTATTGTACAGTTAGTCAGTCAGCAGACACAACTATTGTACAGTTTGTCAATCAGTAGATCTATATACAATTCCATGTATGGTATAATTGATGAATCAACCAGTAAAACAGATGGTCGTTCCCACTGGTCAACAGACAAGAGATGCACAAACTTTACAATCTTAAGTAGTTGGTCAGCAGATACCACTACTGGAGGAAATCTTGAAATATATGTACAATCAACAGTGCTGTTTTGCTCAGTGTGGCAGGGTTGTGAAATGCACATGGAAGATTTTGCTAACAGTCGGGGAACAACAACTGGTTTCTAATGTCATCTTTTCTATGTGTACAGGTATCCATTAATGTCCTGCTTGCTTTTTGAAAGGTAAATTTTAGTATGCCCTGTCGCATATGGAAATATGCGTATGTTGTTTTTAGTGATTTTGAAGGAAAGAGTGAAACAAATATGTCCATGGCTTATCTTTTTACACCTTAAGCCTGTTAACACCCTCCATGTTAGTCCATTTCCAATGTTCTCAGAACTGACCGACCTGTTTTATAGGTTAGGTGTTCAGTTCTGGTCAGATAGCCATGTGTGATTTGTGCAAGAGGAGGTGGGTCTGGGTGTTTTGTATGTGTGTGTGTGTATTGTAATTTTTGTGGAATATTCTGGCGGGACTATCTGAATCCTAATTTTGTGTGTGTGTGTGTGAGAGAGAGAGAGAGAGAGAGAGTACATGGACCAAAGTTTGACACAATGTGTGACTCAAGCAACTTGATGCAGGTAGATGTAATATGAGTGACTGTGGTTTTTACTGAAGTATGTTTAGCGCTTGTGTATGGAAACTGGCATTGGCAACACTTTTAGTTAAATAAATATTTGTACATTTCTTGTAAATTAAATTCGTAGAGGTCAATTTGAGCCAAAGATTATTTTGTTTGGTATGAACGGTCAAGAAAATGGGTGATTGTGAGTGAAGTTTTAAGAGAAACTGGGAAGAAAATTGACAGCATGGGATGCTTGGTTTTGAAGATGAGGTAAGTTTGAATGTAATCAAGAGCCTTCAGATGTGTCGAATTAATCTTTTTACTTGAAACAGCAAGTCTACTGGGTTAAATGTGTATTACTTATATGATGACGTATTTTGCGGATCACTGGGATAGTTTGCTTTTTTGCTTTTTCTTTGCTCGTTTTCCATGGTTTTGATGTAATGTGAACTGCAAGGTGCATTTTCTCAGGGCATATGAAAGCATACGTTAAGTTTTCACCAAAAGAAATGGTGGATTGTGTATAAGGGGGATGGGGGATGGAGCTGATTAGAGTAAATTTTAATTTTTTTTATTTTTATTGAAAGGACAATTTGTCACCATTCCCTAAGACTAGTAACTCAAAAATTCAAAAAATTAATTGTTGTGAAAGTTCAACTACATTCAAAGCCCCATGAGGGATCTTGGTCTCTAGACTCCTTAGCCCAGAAATAATCCAATGGCAAAACTTTCAAAACGCCATCATCCCTAGCCCCATTTTGCTCAAATTCAACAGTTCTTTGTTGGTTTTTTTTTTTGCTTCTCAAGAAAAGTAGCCAAAACCAGATACGACAGTCTCAGGGACCTGTGATGAATTTCAGTCTATATGGACATATAGGGATGGAAACTTTCAGACTAGATTCATATGCCTGTCTCGACCCAATTATGTGAGAGGCGAGGCCTGAGGTACCCGAACAGAATAGTGATACTAATTATCACGTTTTGATTAGTATCAATTACATGTAATTGTAATAACAGTTAATATCACTATTCCGTGGCACTCACCAGGCCGTCAGCAAATGAGTGCCTTAAAAACACTGCAAGAAATCAGTAAGACTGGGCCCAGCCCTGAGTGGGTTTTCAAACCGGGGACCTTTGGGATTTCCAGTCAAATGCACGAATTTCAGTTTCTGAAAGATTGTACAAATACTGTGCATTAGAGAATTTCAGGCTAGGAATTATTTGTTTGTTGGACTTTGGAGTGGAGATTGTTCTCTGGATAAGTAGAGTGATAATCGAATGTCTGGCAGATTATGGGTTACCATTTCAAACAGTGATGTGTATGTGATTAGGGGCCGTCCATATACATGTAATACATGTATGTACGTGCATCTGATGTTTTGGAGGGGGTCATTTTTACCCCCCGCCCCCCCCCCTTCCGCCATGTGAGCTTTTCGTACCCATGGCGCCCCCCACCCCCTCCCCCCCTGGCCGTACGAGCGGACGACCATTAGAATGGCAGTTGAGAAGACAAGGAAGGATGGTCAGGTGTCATTGTTGGATATACTAAGACGTGCGACATTTAAGAATAAGAGATTCTCCAGGGCAGCTCGTTCAAAGGGAACCTGAACTCACTGAGACATTGCGACTGTTGACACTGAGTGCTCGCCCTTGTCAAACTCCCTCGGTATCTCCATCATTCTGCTGTCATTTCTAACTCGTTGATGAGGAAAGCTTGTCACTCGCCACAGAAAAATAGGAAATCTGTCCTGTTCTATGAAGCAATGGGCTATCCATAAAGCATATATATGCTTGGTTTTGGCAATTTTGGACACGCCCGGTGCTATTTTCATACGCCTGGTTTCAACCCCCGCCCCATTTTTTTTGTTTGTTGTTTGGTATGATCATACCGTCGTTAGAATCGTGGACGTCCTTGGTGAGGCTTTGATGTTACAAAAATTTAAGTTGCGTTTTGGATTATTTGTCTGCGTACCTGTATTTCATTGTGTGATGCTTAATATACACCTTGTGTTCAATTTTTATATAATTCTATTGGGGCGGGGGGGGGGGGTAAATAATACCTTACTTAAACTTATTACCCCGACTGAAAAGCGTACTTATACACCCACAAGTTCCCTACTCTTTTCCCTCGTGTCCACTGGGTATTGCACAGCCCCCCCCCCCTTTCTGAGCACAGATACGTACGTTATGGAAGGCCACCATGCACTTTTACCCTTGGTATGTTTGCGTGATGTAATGTAAGGTTGTCAATGTACAGTGGTGGATCAGTTGTCACTGAGTACCGAGCGCTATCTTTCTAACGCCACTGTACTGTTCTGTTTGCGTAGCTGACTGACCAAGTGATCCATGAATGTATGCATTGTGTATGGATTGTTTCTGCTATTGAGTCCTTTGTTTCTTGATACTTGTACAGCAATGTATATTTTTTAAACACAGTGTCCACAAGTGTTTCAAGACAAATGTCACTAAACAATTTATTTGTATTGTTGACCTCAACATAATTAATATTATTAATCACAAATACCAGTTACTCATTTCTAGAATAAAAATAATATGTCTCGTAATTGCGTCAGTTCTTGTCTTCTTTTTTGTTATGACATAATATATATGTCATCTTCTCATTTCTCTTTCCTTTTATTATCATTTTTTTTATTTCTTTAGACAGATACATACCGGTACATATAATTTTCTTCTATCTCTTGAATGGCATATTGTATTTTTTATTGCTCTAGACTTATATTATCTTGTCATTTCTCTGGACAAACAAGTTAAGCTGGGTTCTCATGTATACGGAAACGGAAAAAGGCAACGGAAACGTCAAAAACGCTTCAAGTAGTGAAATAGAAAGAATGTTTCCGCACGCCGTTTCCGTACACATGGAAACAGTCTTTCTTTTTACGGTATGATGGATTTTTGCCGCTTCCGTTTCTGTACACATGAGAACCCAGCTTTATTTTCTTAGACTGGCGTGTCACTTTGTCGTTTGTTTAGACCAGTCATGGGAACCTTCGGCCCGCAGACCGGCCACCAAAATAATTTTGACTGAGGGCGGTTGGTGGGCGCTTCTGGTAGCGTCTCCTTCTGTCATGTCATTTTGTTTGTGTCGTCTTGCTTCTTCCTAGTACAATGTGACCGTTATTGTGTCGACGTGTTGTCTGCAAACTCCAAACTCAAGCTCAGAATTTGGCTGGCCACGTAGGTTGATTGGAAATTACTTTACTTCATATACCGGTCACTGAACTTCAGTTAATAATAATAATAATAATAATAATAATAATATATTAATAAATATAACACACACACGTGCACCCCATCCCCCATCCCAAGTTCTTCTTC
Source organism: Onchidella celtica (assembly GCA_963931925.1). NCBI lineage: Eukaryota > Metazoa > Mollusca > Gastropoda > Systellommatophora > Onchidiidae > Onchidella > Onchidella celtica. Next base: position 16,185,594 of record OZ007580.1, on the reverse strand, counting down.
TTTCGTTCACAAATCTAAATCTGCAGATTTGTTCTTTTAAAAAAAATCTACGGTTTTCTGTAGTTCGTGCCGAGCACCATAGAATTTGAGACATTCAAGTCGGAGGGCTTGGGCCAAATTATTATGTTTCTCGTAGTGCTGAGGGGAGTGTGCAGTTCTGCAGTCCTCTGTGCTTTGAGGAGACTGGCCGCACTCACATAATGATATGGCAGATGTTCCTATTTTAAACTTCCCCATCCCAAGTCATACAGGACTTTTTTCTTTTAACACTCAGAACTCTATTAATAAAGAACGCCATCAGTAGGACGGGTGGACATTTTTGGGATATTGAAGCTTGATCTGCCCTGGAGCACCTTCGCAACTAGCAATGGTGCAACATCCAAAATTCACTCGCTAAAAAAAAAGTTTGGGTTAGGGGGTCCTGCAGCTTTGAGGTAGCTCTTTGAGGCCCAAGCAACTCAGAGTGAGTCAGCGACACTGCTTTCAAATGCTCAGGCAAAGCAGTGTGTGCCAACTGAGTAGACCCATTATTTTACTTTCCACCATTGCAGTTTATTAATTATTATTCTTTTCTATATGCAAAATATGTCAGTTTTCCAGAATGAAGTGCATATTAAATGTTTCACTAGAGGAAATACACAAGTATCCCTTTTTCTTTCGTAGTAGTCGAAAATTAATGTTGGCAAAGTTTGAACAGATATGCAGGCCTTGAAGAGTTAAAGCTTCATTAGGCTACTTACAACGTAGATCCGCCCTCTTAGAAGGGCTTTAATATGAGGTGAGGTTTTCCGGCCCTCAGCTTCCCCGCATTTATCAGGTCTGGTCCCACCTACCTGTATGTGAAAAGCTGCTCATACCTGGCTTAATCTGTTTTGAGTGAATCAATCTTGTTTATGTTACAGTTCATCAGTTGTCTGCTTTTCGCTTCCTGTTTGGTTTTTGTTTTATTTTATGCCGCTCTTCATTTTCGAAATCTCTGCATGTAGAGCTAAAGGGTGTATCCACTTTGCGGTGAAATCTCTGCATGTAGAGCTAAAGGGTGTATCCACTTTGCGGTGAAATCTCTGCATGTAGAGCTAAAGGGTGTATCCACTTTGCGGTGAAATCTCTGCATGTAGAGCTAAAGGGTGTATCCACTTTGCGGTGAAATCTCTGCATGTAGAGCTAAAGGGTGTATCCCACTTTGCGGTGAAATCTCTGCATGTAGAGCTAAAGGGTGTATCCACTTTGCGGTGAAATCTCTGCATGTAGAGCTAAAGGGTGTATCCCACTTTGCGGTGAAATCTCTGCATGTAGAGCTAAAGGGTGTATCCCACTTTGCGGTGAAATCTCTGCATGTAGAGCTAAAGGGTGTATCCACTTTGCGGTGAAATCTCTGCATGTAGAGCTAAAGGGTGTATCCACTTTGCGGTGAAATCTCTGCATGTAGAGCTAAAGGGTGTATCCACTTTGCGGTGAAATCTCTGCATGTAGAGCTAAAGGGTGTATCCACTTTGCGGTGAAATCTCTGCATGTAGAGCTAAAGGGTGTATCCCACTTTGCGGTGAAATCTCTGCATGTAGAGCTAAAGGGTGTATCCACTTTGCGGTGAAATCTCTGCATGTAGAGCTAAAGGGTGTATCCCACTTTGCGGTGAAATCTCTGCATGTAGAGCTAAAGGGTGTATCCCACTTTGCGGTGAAATCTCTGCATGTAGAGCTAAAGGGTGTATCCACTTTGCGGTGAAATCTCTGCATGTAGAGCTAAAGGGTGTATCCACTTTGCGGTGAAATCTCTGCATGTAGAGCTAAAGGGTGTATCCCACTTTGCGGTGAAATCTCTGCATGTAGAGCTAAAGGGTGTATCCACTTTGCGGTGAAATCTCTGCATGTAGAGCTAAAGGGTGTATCCCACTTTGCGGTGAAATCTCTGCATGTAGAGCTAAAGGGTGTATCCACTTTGCGGTGAAATCTCTGCATGTAGAGCTAAAGGGTGTATCCCACTTTGCGGTGAAATCTCTGCATGTAGAGCTAAAGGGTGTATCCACTTTGCGGTGAAATCTCTGCATGTAGAGCTAAAGGGTGTATCCACTTTGCGGTGAAATCTCTGCATGTAGAGCTAAAGGGTGTATCCACTTTGCGGTGAAATCTCTGCATGTAGAGCTAAAGGGTGTATCCACTTTGCGGTGAAATCTCTGCATGTAGAGCTAAAGGGTGTATCCACTTTGCGGTGAAATCTCTGCATGTAGAGCTAAAGGGTGTATCCACTTTGCGGTGAAATCTCTGCATGTAGAGCTAAAGGGTGTATCCACTTTGCGGTGAAATCTCTGCATGTAGAGCTAAAGGGTGTATCCACTTTGCGGTGAAATCTCTGCATGTAGAGCTAAAGGGTGTATCCACTTTGCGGTGAAATCTCTGCATGTAGAGCTAAAGGGTGTATCCCACTTTGCGGTGAAATCTCTGCATGTAGAGCTAAAGGGTGTATCCACTTTGCGGTGAAATCTCTGCATGTAGAGCTAAAGGGTGTATCCCACTTTGCGGTGAAATCTCTGCATGTAGAGCTAAAGGGTGTATCCCACTTTGCGGTGAAATCTCTGCATGTAGAGCTAAAGGGTGTATCCACTTTGCGGTGAAATCTCTGCATGTAGAGCTAAAGGGTGTATCCCACTTTGCGGTGAAATCTCTGCATGTAGAGCTAAAGGGTGTATCCACTTTGCGGTGAAATCTCTGCATGTAGAGCTAAAGGGTGTATCCCACTTTGCGGTGAAATCTCTGCATGTAGAGCTAAAGGGTGTATCCACTTTGCGGTGAAATCTCTGCATGTAGAGCTAAAGGGTGTATCCACTTTGCGGTGAAATCTCTGCATGTAGAGCTAAAGGGTGTATCCCACTTTGCGGTGAAATCTCTGCATGTAGAGCTAAAGGGTGTATCCACTTTGCGGTGAAATCTCTGCATGTAGAGCTAAAGGGTGTATCCACTTTGCGGTGAAATCTCTGCATGTAGAGCTAAAGGGTGTATCCACTTTGCGGTGAAATCTCTGCATGTAGAGCTAAAGGGTGTATCCCACTTTGCGGTGAAATCTCTGCATGTAGAGCTAAAGGGTGTATCCACTTTGCGGTGAAATCTCTGCATGTAGAGCTAAAGGGTGTATCCACTTTGCGGTACTAAATTTTAACAATAGAAAAAATACGTTCCACTTGCGGCACTAAAATTAAAACAATAGGAAGAAAACCTTCCACTTGCGGCACCAAGTACGTACGTCTTACAGCATCGATACCAGATCGATACAACTCCGAGCAATATAGCGCACAACAAAGTGGCGAAACGTTTGCGATCTATTCTCATTTTTGCAATCTATTCTCAATTGAATTGGTTATTCCCTAAGCGAACAGAAGAACCTTAGGTCATTCCCCTTTAAATACCAAACGACGTGGGGAAATAAATAAATAAACATTTTAATGCGGCCTCATTTATACCATGATATAGGCCAAAATGAGACTGCCTCAAGCCTGAAAAGCAGAGAGGAAATGTTGAAATAATCGAAATGTAGTACTATACGGGGAACCCGTAGTAAGTAATCGAAGTAGTAGTGACTTTAAATTCGGTATTGTGAGTAGTCCCGTAAGTGTCCTGCTCCAAAAATAGCCAAAATCCAGTAGTGCCGCAAGTGTCCTCTTTTTTTTCGATGGGACCGCAAATGTCCTGCTCCCGAGCTAAACCCAATAAAACCAGCCAAACGTTACGTGTAAAGTCGACCACAAATCACGCATGGGTTATGACTGATATTTTGAAGGGGGATTTAGGTTTTATTTCGATAACAGGGCCAACGGCCTTGGGTTTTTGTAGGTATATTTCCGCATTTCCTCCTTTTGGCAATGGATTTTCCGACCTGCGTATCCTTTGACCTTGTCTGGCCGTCAGCTGCTGTCTTTATTTCTCCCCCCCCCCCCTGCTCCCTCCCCTCCAAATCACACACAATACCGCTCCTCATTCATTAATTCACGGTCCGAAACAGAGCATGACGTCAGTGTGACGTGGCCGTGACGTGACATCTATCTGTCACTGCCATCACGGAGCACCTGTACAAACGAGCGGCAGTGCACCAGTGGTCAGGTGATCGATGTCTGTGTCACAAACAGCTGACTGTAATTTACTGTAAACACTTTATCTCACAGCGCGGACTACGAAAACGGGCGGGGGTGGGAGGGCTAAACATCATCTACTCAACGTTGTGTTTGAACTTCTAAATATCAGCCGAAAATTGTCAGCATTTTGGAGGATTTCAGCTGAAATAAGATTTTGGGCCTTGGGTGAACATTTCCACTGAGATCATCATGCGTTTATTGTACTTAAGTCGTGCAAAACAGATTAATTAGGAGCAGAATGGAACAGTCTGGTGTGCAATATAAATCTGCTGCTGCACATAATAATATAGAACACTCTGTATACAGGAAGCGCCACAAAAGCTCAACATATTTTGCTTTTCAGGCACCAATTTGCATGTGCCTCACCCAATTTCCCCCTAAATCTTATTTTCCAGTTTTCATCTGTGAAACAAATGATAATATGGTGGATATCCAGGCACAAACTTTAACTTACCCATCTTTGGACAGACACATTGTAGAGCCAGTCTTCAGACACACACTCGCACAAAATAATGATACATGTAACAAACAAACAAACAAAACACTTCATATTGGGAGGGGAAAAACGTTGCTAAAAGCAGGTCACTGGTCACTTATTTTGCTGTTTCGGCGATCGCAATCTTTAGACGCTTTCACTAAGACTGGTATTGGTTAGGTTGGTGGGTGAATGAATTTGTTGGTTGGCTGGTTAGGTCAGCTGGCTGGCTAGCTTAAAATTCACAAGTGTTTGAAACATCCGCCAGTCACCTTCTCGCACTCGTCTGATGGTCACAAATTTATGTGCTAGTGGCGCAGAGTCAAGTCCGGTTCAACTCGATGCGCCAAGTCTCTCTGTTCTCCAGCTGACTCAAGACAGTCTTGACGCGCCCGATCTAGTGAGACAATCCCGTTTAAGTCCATAGTTCACAATCATGTCACGCTGAAACGGAGACAAAACAGGCTTGGTTCAGCGTGCCTCCAACCTAAAGCGTCGGTAAAAAGTCTGGAGCAGCCCTGATTTTAGTGTTGACCACAAAGCACATTCATTCAGTTCAGTTCAAGTTAGGTTCACATTAGCATCTACACAGCCGTGTCCTGACTGGACACGACTGGACCGACATGGCAACGATTTAAATGAACTGGTTTCTTTACAGGTCATACGTTTTGCTGGTTAGTGACGTACATGTATAACAGGCAAAGCTCTTTAACTAATGTCACCTGACATAGTGTGGATGTCACTGAAGTTGGCAGTTTTAACCTGTCATCATTTGAGCTTGAGCCCCGGGCTGCCTCGGACCAGTCTGGTCAACTGTCGCTTTGCTATATAGACATACACGTATACATGATCGGGTATTTGCAATATTGTTGTATGTGCATATTTGCCTTTTCCCGAAAATGAGGATTGAAATTTGGACGGCAAAAGGGCTAAAAGGCATAAAACTGTGTCACAAACACATATATCTCGAACATTTTTAGCCGATTGGAATGACACCACGACACTTACACATAAGTTTTTCATGACACTTTCATGACAAAACCTCAAAATCGGCAAAATGCCACATACAAACACATACAAAATATGTCTCGACATAATTATACGACACATAATAATATATACAATTTTATACGACCTCTGACAACTGGAACCTGGAATAACCTTCAGTTCTGAGTCGAAACTGGAAACAACAGAATAATTATGATACCAGAGAGGGTGGCTAGGTCAAAGGACATCTCGTTTGTTCCTCCGTTGTCTCGTGGTATCGACAGAATTCCAGCTGAACGTCACAACAAGTTTGTTTACTTTTTGAAATATGTAAACACTGGTGACCATAAAGTTGCGGTTCGGAGAAATCAAACATTCCGATTTGCGTCATTAACTAATTAGGCTTACCAAGTTTTCTTGGGCTCGCGGTGCGTGCTGCCTTTTTACCATGTACCAGTCTACGTCAAATTTACTTTTTAATATTGTAGTTTATGCGGAAGGGTCTGCAGGGCAAAAATAGGACTTATCAGTCACATGAGAAGCCATAAGTCATGAAAGAACAGTCTTTCCATTCTGTCCTCCGTGTCCTTTAGTTCTTTTTATTGTCCATGTGTTGAAATTCTCAACAATTTCTGTTCTTTATTCCTCTGGTGTTGTTAAGGTCATCATCATACCTGATGGACGAACTATTATTGTAGTTTATAGAAGGAAATGTGCTGTAACTTTCTGGGTTATATATTTATATGACTAGACATTTCTTTTGGTCATTGCAAATATGGAAATTGGACATAGAATAATATGCGTGCAATGCCAAATTGTGTGTGTGTGTGTGCGCGCACGTCTGTGTGTGTGTGTGGATAAATGGATAAATTTTAATCTATTAATTTCAATTTTGCCCGGGCAGCGGCCTTTCGGCCTGCTCTTTACGATTTCCAACTGCCAAGGTATCTTTAACGTGCGCAACGTGCACACGGGCCCTCCGAATTTTTTCGTCCTTATCCGAGAAGACTAGGTACTCGATCCTACCCCCCAATAGGACCAGGGACTTGAAAATATGAGAAAAATCCAATTTCCAAGAACTACTCGATCCTACCCCCCTGTCACGAGCAGAGTTAGGGTCTTGGGGATGTTACGACTGCACGAGAGGCAGCTAACTCACACTCAGACACAACCACACAAGAAAAGTATTAAATAACTAGAGCGTATATATGTCAGGCCGGTCAGGCCATAGTTTACATAAATATTAATAACAAAACAAAAGACAATAGGGGTATATATTCAAACCAAAAAAACTCTAATTAATAACTTAACCAATGATATTCATGTAACTATGGAGGTACTGCAATCAATAGCAAATAGGTATATTATACGAAACTAGATATCAATTTAAAGTGACAGTTGAGTCGCCACTGGCCAGTCGCCAGGCAAACTCTCCATAAATCATATGGGCTTGAATGTTAGGAGAGCCCAGTACGTTCAAAGCCTACAGAAGCACTCTTCGGCTTGTAGGTAATTTAAGCAGTTGCCAAAAGACTATATTTTATGCACAATCACTATTCAATTCATCAACAATGTGCTATATTATTCCAATCATACTATGGCAATAGATCTATGATACAGGACACTCGTGGTCGAGTGCCAGCTGGGGTTTCCTTAGTCTTCCTATGAGGCTGTAGTTCTCTCTCTATCTCCGATCTCTATTATGCTTGAACAAATAAGATATATTACCATTGGTCACGCCTACTGGTAGGCGCGAACATCAATATAGCGCAGCGTGGGCTTTCAAAGGTCAGCCCACTCAGACCTTTCTTTCTAGAGCTCAGTCAGTCCGTTAGCAAGGACTTCTTGTCTTCAAAGCACACAGTTCAGGTACTGGTCAACCGGAGATACTTCACGACACGATGCTTCTGCTCGTCTGTATTCACTAAATCTGAACGTTACACGATGTTTTATACTATCTAACTACCCAGCGTGCTAGTCCGCTGGCCCAATTAGTTCAGCTATCTCATAGGTCGAAACCTCCCACCATTTTAATTGTAGTAATACGTCTGCACTATTCTACCAGCCAGTTAACGTGCAAAAACTTGTCTAGTCATACTTAACAATGTCAACTATCCCCACCTTGTTTCACCCCTACTCCATTACTTATTAATCACGAACATTAAAACCGACAAGCGTGCATCTAACAGTTTAACTTTACATTTATTTACTCACCAACTATAATTCGCGAAGGCCGTTCAAGGCCACCAGCCAATTTCTCATGGCCCTGGTAAAACAACAACAACTCACTCTCTGCGTGAGTTTTAACAACATCTGAATCATGACACCCCCAATAGGACCAGGGACTTGAAAATATGAGAAAAATCCACTTTCCAACATGCCTGCACTGCACGGGTTTAGAACCCGGGACCCTTGGCATGATAGGCGAGCACCTTGCCTCTAGACCACCTTGTTCTTTTATCACAACAAGCTGTCTTTTATAGGCCTACATGTACTTACTGGTCGAGGTAATCGCTATATTTTTCAGTTGGTTTAGTCAGTCTATCTCATTCACACAACATCAGTCAATTTTCAAATTATTTTGAACCCCGATATAAAAGCATTTGTTTTGTTTACATGAGTTGCCGTTGGCAAGTGTTGACGTAACTTCGAGCTCGTACTGGCTGACCTTTGATGGGCGGGGCGAGGCAAGTGCGACCAGCGACTTAAACTGTTTTAATGTCTTTTGTTAGTCTTTATTCTCTCCCCACTGACACACCCACTCTTTCTCTCTTTGTCTCTGTCTGTCTATCTGTGTGTGCGTTTTTTTCTTTCCAACTTTCAGATCTCCGTGACATAGTCTATGTGGTTAAAATTATCGAGGGGCTAATGCCCCCCCCCCCCCCCCCTTGGCTGTGACTGAAACACGAGGAGTAACCACCCGAGCTAGCAGTTTTAATGCCAAGTTTGCTCAAAGGAATGACATCGTTCCTTCGTAGACTCGCTAGTTACGACGTCGCGCGGACGTCGGTCTGATGTAGGGAATCCGCCTTTACGACGGTAGTCTTACCAACTTTACGGAAATCCTATACAAATCTACGCCGGACTGACGTAAGGGATGCTGGCTAGGACCCCACCTCGTAATTGCGTGCCCACACATTAAGGAGCCATTCATAAAGTAGGCCTACCGGCGCTCGTTTCAACCCCAGCGTAGGGAGAGCGTACATGGGGCGGGGAGGAGTAGGGTATGTTCTAGGGAGCGTTCGTGTACCTTTCAATTATGACAAAGAATTAAGAAGTTCCATTAACTTTTTTTTTTTTTAACAACCACAACAACAAAAGCTGGAAGATTATGCAAATATTTAAGATGTGCATAAACCTGCATACATTATCTAGTGAAACAAATCAAACAGTCCATGCTAAATTTCATCATTCTCGTAGTTGTACATTCGGACAATGGGAAAAGTGAGGAGGGTTAAAGCCACGGCTATGAAAGCGAAAATGGGGAGGGGAGGTGGTGGGGAATAAAAACTGCCAAAATCAAGCATATTTATGTACTTTTAGAGTGGCCTTATAATCACGTCCGGCCACTCCTTAACAATACAAGACTAAAAAAAAGTGCCGGCGGCTTTGGGTCTGCCCCGCCTACCTGTGATAAGCAGAACAAGGATTGAACAGGATATTATAAAGAGCTGCGCAGTTCAGCGCTTCAGTTCTACAATCATTCATAGATTTACATGTATTTTCTCAGGTACAAATACCCGTTTTTTCTCTCTCTTTTTTGATGTGTGCATCTTTTACGTGTTAACTCTATCACTGCCATGGGCAATAGGCCTACCACTGTGCTCTGTCAAGAGATTTTAGAGCTGGAAATGGTAACTTCATAAATTTTGGTATTTGGAGCTTGGGTTTTGACGGAAACCTCAATACTTGTACCTTCCTGGGAGGTTAATTTTACTGGCTCTGTCAAAACAGCGCTGAAAAATTATATGATTTAATTGGCTACACGCAGTTACAGGGTTAAAAAGGACTTCTTGATCAGCTCGTACAGAGTACAAAATGCGACAGACAGACATCCGTGTTCAGTCACTTTAATACATTATATAAGAAACATTTGACCTGTATTAAACCCTCAGCTATTATTAATTGTCATAACTGAATTCAGTATCGTTAGTTACTTTAATGCATTTTATAAGACACATTGGCCTACATTAAGCCTGCAGCTATGACAACATTAACTATCATAATCGAATTCAGTATCGCCGTGCGTTAAATAGCGTTTTACAGAACATGAGCTGAACAGCTCTGGCCAAGAACAAACGATACGTTTGATGCTATCTGAACTTGAATACTCAAACTCCACCCAGTTTTTTCAATGTGAAGGATATTAAATTTTATTTTGATCTGACAAAGCACAAAGTGGGAGTCCATTATGTTGCAACCAAGACAGCGCTCCGGTGCGCATCACCGCGCACTTTGATATGAACACATGACAAAATGTAGGTGTGAATGAATGAATGACTGTAGGGAAGATTCTGTTCTGAGCTCTAACCAAACCTTTGCCATTTTTGTTAACTAGAAGACAATTAAAATTTAAAACTTTGACTAACCCATTCACGTCTGGACTGCCTTTATGAAAACATTGGTACACGTAGAAATGACTCTCCTGAATACTGAAATCCGTGTATTTACTCATGATACCAAAGAATTTTTTTTTTTTTTTTTCTCATTTTTACAATGCTCGTTACTTGTCAGATGAGGTTTTTCAACTCCCAGAAACACCAAAGTTCACACTTGGAATATAAATGCCATTGTGAAGGAAACTGACAAAATTGATGACATTGATGATAGTGATGACGATGATAGTATAATAACTATTATTATCATTATTATTATTATTCGGCCCTCTGGTACCCTGTCTTAATTACCCACGCACAACTTCATTTCTGTTGAGATATTTACAAACTCAGACCGAATACATGTAAACATGAAAATGCTGAAAATGATAGTGCTTAGGCCTGTATCTTATCAGATGGACACTAGACGCTGGTGCTCTAAGCCTCATGCACAAGGTGTCCAGATGTTTAAAGACATGCTCAAAATCGAATAGAACTTCAGTTTAGCAATGGCTTCATAGGTTGAAGATTAAATTGTGCAACAGGTAGCCTATGGAAATTACCTGCACATTTTGTACACTGTTATCTATTTTGTAGAGGAATCTACCCCCCCCCCCAACCCCACCCCAATCCCCTCCTCAAATGAGCACAGAACCCATTACAAGTAGGTCACACTTGGAAAACCTCTTTATGCACAACGAAATTCGCTCATTTGTATATAAGTAGAAACAAGCGGTGAAAGAAAATAAAACTAAAAAGAAAAAAAAAAGCCCTGTGGTGGTTCCCTGCTCAGTGCTACAACAGACCCGACGTCTCGTGCTCAGCGGTCGAGAGCTGGAAACTGGAAATGGGAACTTTGCCAAGCCAAAATTAGCACACAACATAGCCACACAATACACCATGTGTTATACATGTACTGGCTGTTCCACATCACAGTCTGCCTGCCACTTTTCGTGAACGGGGCCAATTATTCGAGTTGGGGGAGGGGATAAAGACTTGCTAATACGTTTGAACCATTTATGAATCGCATCACTTTGAAAATCGATATGGTCAGTTGTGTAAAGTGCACCTCTTATATCTTCTTCTGCGGAAGCCGACACGGCATCAAAATCCTCACTGACCTTTTACCCTCCGTGAGTGACCCCAAAACAAGAAAAGCCACACCCCTTTGCCGAATCATACCGAGTGCTGGCGAGCCAGTTTTTCCTGCGTTTGATTGACAGCCAATGTCCATTCAGTGAAGTCACGCAAATTCCCTTATTTGGAGGGAGGGCAGGTGAGCTGCTGTCCTGTTAGTGAAACGCAGAGAGAACTTCTGTTGAATTTAAAGAATCGTAAACATGACTCTGTTTTTTTTAAAACTATATCCTTAGCAACTGCGTGTATGACTGATCAAGAAAAAAAAAAGTAACCTCCATTTTTTCTTTCATAATCGTTCTTTTTATCCTGACGGGAAACAGCGATGAGAAAGTAGAGGCCCCACTGTCCCGAATGAAGCTAGTGTGACGTCATTACACACGGTGGAACTATATATTAACACGCGCAAAAAGTCCTTCCACTATAAACTTCTAAAATCTTCAACATTTCTCTTAAAAGTCGCATATAGGCTTTTAGAATATATTTTTAAATGTTAAACAATTCATTTTCAATTCAGCATCACTAAAGTATGGAAGTAAAATTCAACAGTAAACAGAACTATTTTTACATCACGCGGATGTGTGCACCTGTTACACTGGAGTAAATCAGTCGAGTAAACTACTTTTCGTGTCTAACTTTGCTAACGGAGTGTTCCCGACTCCAAGTTAGTGGATTGAGGATTATTAAGTTGCTGTTTTCGTCAGACTGTGAGTTTTGTGATTCTTAAAAGTGGAGGACATCAAGCATTTTTTCGTGTTGGCTGCGCCAGGAGATATCTAATCAATATGTCTCAGGATCGGACTGGGCCGATTGTTCATGTTCGTGAGAACAGCGACACAGAGCTCGAAGCTCTGTTCAACATTGCTATGAATCCGTCGCTGGCCTCAGAGACGAACAAATCTCTGCCGTTACGAATGCGAAATTTACCCGCATCGTTTTTTCGCCCTCCAGAACCCCCAAAGCAAATGCAGCAGCAGATGGGGGTCGGAAAAGACAACCCTGCCGACGCACCCGTTTATCACGGGGCAGTTAATTCTTCAATGAACATCTCACACATGAGGGCTCATTCTTCCCCGGCCAGTTTACAGCAGAGCCTGAGCGCAGCCCCTCCACCCCCTCCCACATCCCATGTCCGGCAACACAGTTATGATGCTTTGGACGAGCAACCCTTACCTCCTGGATGGGATATGGCAAAAACTCCTCAGGGTCAGAGGTATTATTTGAAGTAAGTACCATTTCACCTTTCGTTGAAGTAAGTTTTTGCACCAGGACGAGGCAGGCAGTGAGAAAGGGGAGAAAACTGTCGCCATCTTGTTCGAAGGGATAAAAAGTGTGTGTGTGAGAAACTCAGTAGGCCATAATAAAGCTGTTTGTCGGACACTCGTTTACTCTACTCCTGGCCAGAACCGCTCCCCTTTTTCTTCTAGTTTTATGGCATCCAGTAAACACGAAGTGTCTACCTTTCTGTCCTGCTAACAACAGTTTATGTCGCAGGTGAAATTTAGGTCTCACCTTTGTTGACCTACTTTATTGTGGGCCTTAGTCCAGGTGCCGACCGCCAGCAGATCAATCAATGCAGCCAATCTTTTCTACCCCCCTCCCTTCCAAACAACCACTACAGCACAGTTTCCCCACTCTGTAATGTCCTATTGTGGTCTCAGCAGGGGGTATCTTGCTGCACAATGCCTCTTCTGTCAGGGTTTTGTCAGGACCTGTATGGCCCTATCAATATCATTGGCCAAATTAAGGCTGCCCTCTTGTTTGTTTAGACTAGCATTTCATTGTTTTCATTCTTCCTGCTGCAACAAGTTGCTTTGCATCCCCTTCCTACAAAAAGAATATATGGGTTGACCAATGGAGCTTGTAATTTACATTCACATCGTTAGCATAAAATTAAATGCTAATGTTTTAATGTAGAAAATGATATGCAAGCCCATTTCTAAAATGGGCATATATGATGTAAGCCATAACTGAATCGAATGTCCTTTAACTCTAGCATAGTAGATTGTCTTTAAATCAGTTGTCTGTGTAGATCTAGAATCAGCCAAGAATTTGTGTCATCAGAAGCTGATTTCATGTCATGTAAATTGTAAACAATAACAATTTGAAACCAATAACTTTGTGCTTATTTGATATCTTGTTACTGTAGGCCTAGGCCTGTACTTCTGAACAGCTGATGATGTAAAATAGTGTTTGTCAGTATTAGTTCAAGGATGTAAATTTGCCGATTTTCATTGGTTTTCCAATTTTTTGGTTGTAATGTCTAGGTTTACTTGATCAAGTTCTCTGCAGCTGTGTTATCCAACAATAACATGCACCATCATTTCCATTGGGGATTTCCCTACTTTTTAATTTTACTGCAACACCACATAATTATGTTCCTATTTATTGCACTGACCAGAAGTTGTTTTGAAAACATTACTTACAGTCAGGCATGGCAGGAGCAATTTTAGATTGGGACGGCTGTGGATCTAGGCGGCTTTCAGTTCTAGAAATATTTCCACTCCGTTGTCAGTCTCTCATTTTCGTTCCAACTTTCAGAATTATAGTAATTATCTATTGATCAAAATTGATATTATGGTTCTGGCAAATTTTGTCATTAACATTCCCTCTACTAAGAAAATTCTGCACGGCTGTTCTTGGAAACAAAATGAATGGTTTGTTGATAGTAAAGTTTAAACGAGTACAAGGAGGGGCAAGAATTCCTTACGCCCTGACCACCTAGTCAAGATACCCTAAATTTTTCCTTGCCTGTTATCCTGTCTTTATTCCTAACTGTAAACCTTTTGTCTGCCGTTTGAAAGGGTTGGGGGTAAGATTCAGTTTAGGATTAGGAGTGACACAGGGTTAGGAAAGGTTTAACTTGGTATCTTGACTGGTGGTCACAACAAAAGGAACTCTTCCCCAAGAAAGAGAAATGGCTTGAGAAAAAGCATGGTTTCTGAAGTTTCTAATTTACCTGAACAGCTTTATAAATAAGGTCTCATTAATGCAGTGGACTATATGTAACGGTTCAGTCCTTTGTATTGTTAGGAATTGCAGATGAACACTGTTTCCACATGAGGTTGAATTCAACTTCTTAAATTTAGCGTTCTCTGTGCTTTTCTCACATGAGTTCATTTTGTCTTAACCCACTGTTCTTTATTAGTGTAAACTTTAAAAATTGTGATTGTCATTGTGATAATCATAATGGTCTGCTTATCAGATAACTTGACCTTTGGTCAGTGTTGTAGGGCTTATTCATTGGTCAGCTTGAGAAAGTGATGCACTCTTTTCCCTTCTTGATGAAACATGTATTACAGCGTATGATTAATCAGAGGATTCTTCATTGTTTATCTAATGCCTGTAGGTAATCTTGCTATGTCATGTCATTATCACAGTTAGGCAGGTAGATCTGCCCGCTCATGTAGTTAGCTAGGCTCGCAGAGGAGCAGTGACCGTTATCGTGTTGATGTGCTTTCTCCAAAACTCAAACTCAAGAGAAGCAGATGATGTGTTAGGCATCAGTTGAAAGCCACACTGCCTGTAAAATTATGAGTCCTGTGTTTGTTACGTAATATGAGAAAGGAATATTGAATAAGGTTATCCCTAGAAAACACACCAGAGCTTTTTTTAATGGGGCAACAGTGAGAAAAGATATTAGATTAAATTCTATTGTACTTGAAAGAAATTATATTTTTAACCCTATTCCCAATCGCAAACTTATGTCAGACCTTCCCCAATCCTTAGTGATAAATCATGTTGGTAAATGTGCTCTTCAAGATAATCTGATGTGGTAATCCTCCAGAATATAATAAATTATATTCCGTAGCTTCGAAAAAAGACATAGATGACTAAGGCACCATTGTGGCCACTGTAAAAAGACCAGATTCTTGTTGTAGACCAAACAGTTCTTTTGCTTGTTGCCGCCCCTACCTCTTTGTCCAATGCTTTTATTATCTGAATCTCATAGTTTGCTGAGGTTTTGATAGTTCCCAGACAGAATTTGTGCATAAAAATAAGCTCTGATGGTAGTAATTAGTGTTCTGCAGATTAGATTGGGGTAGATGTAGAATCAAAATGATTTGATGTGGCGTTTTCTTTCTGAGCTGTGCATTCTCTTGGTCATATGTAAGTTTGAAAGGATTACTGAATCCAGTTATATCCAGAAAACACACTAAAGCCTTTTAACTCTTTCAGGACATCAGTGTTAGGGGCTTCGATCAAGTCTGGACGTAATTAATTTTTTCCCGTTTTGGGAAAAAATGCTTACAGAAAAAAAAAGTATATAGTAAAGTAAAATGTTACACATCAAATAAGAGAGAATTGAATGTAGAATACAATATAAATTGGTGATACATCCAAACGTGTTTTTCACTGTCGCTGATATATCGAGGATACGTCCTGAAAGAGTTAATTATGGGGTGAAAGTGAGAAAAGATATTAATATGATCCAATTTGAAAGAAATTATATTTCTAATACTACCACCAATCCCGAACCTGCTCTAAGCCATAATTCTGTGCATAAACTTACCCCTCAGCTCAAGATAACCTGATATCATAACCCTCCTGTAAATTTCGTGTAACTGTAAGTAGTGAGATAACGGGAATGGCTCAGTAATTGTCATGAATGATTTCACTTGTTTTAAATTAAAAGTATGTAAATTTAGAAGCGCAAGCCATGTACACTAACAGAGAGTTTGTAATTGCTACAGGTGTTTGAAGCACTGCAAAGGTTACTTCATGTGTTTGCTTGTTACTGTCAGTTGTTTTTTTCGTAGGCGTTGGCCAAAAAACAAATTTTAAGGAGAAAAAAAATGAACCATGTATTAAGGAATAAAAATTTGAGGATAGGGAATTTCGAGACATTCAGAGTTTTATCAGGCCACAATTTTCAGGTTTTGCTGCAAACTAATTCAGATGATTTCTCATCTGTTAGGTTGCAAAGTAGAGAAGAGTTGGCCTAATTTCACAGCCAGTCATTTAACTGTACAGGCTGTTGTTCCCTGTAAGTGGCCATTGGCCGTGGAATAGCCAAATAAATTACAGGAAATTAGCATGTTTTGTAGTTATCTGATGCTGAAGGCCTTTCCATAAGACTTGGTCTCACACGTTTTGTTCACTTAGACTGGCAGAATGGTTTGAACTTACGATCTTTGTTTTTCATATATAATGAATATTACGTAAAATTTTCTTTGAAAGTCAGTGTCATTCTGTGTACTTTAGTTTTCTTAATGTCTGCACTGGACTGCTCACATGTAAATGGAAAGATGGGGAGGGGGGGGGGGCAGTCGCACTGATAGCAAACATTGTTCTCCATTCCCATTTTCATTAATTTCTGTGAATAAACTTTTGGAGCAGTTTACCTGCTGTAAAATCATACAGCAGTACTGGTTTAATCTCTTTTATGCCATCTGTTTACTTTTGTTCTTCCCCACTACAACTTTTTAGACATTGTAATGTTTTCTCAGGATTTGTGGCCAAGTTTTCATCTGTGTCACCGGCGCCCCCACCCCACACACAGTATATTTTGAAGCACCCGAATTAGTTGATTGACCAATTTTGAGACGCTCCAGTAAAGACTTCGTGGAGCCACCCAGCTTATCATGTACCGCCCAAACATCCAGTACTAGTGACCTCTTGCCTACTCCTGCTCCTCCTCCCCTCCCCCACACACACACTTATTTGTGTTTCCCATGCCAATTTTTTTTTTATACGAGTCTGCCAGCCTGTAAGGTAAGGGGCCGTTCAAATACATTATTACACCTCGGAGGGGGGGGGGGGTCTTTGGCTCCTGTAAGAAAAGTGTAATGGGGGGGGTCACCCAAGTGTAATATTACACTTTTTGCTCCCTAGGAAGTAAAAAGGTTGGGTAGCTGAGAGAAAAAAAAATATTTGTCCTTTATTTTTTAAACTATTTTTATCTTAATGAAGAATAAAATCTTAAATACAGAATATATATTTTTATTCAGTGTATAATTTTTGGCTCAACCTTTGGCTTTTTTTTTTTTTACTAAACCTGGCAATCCAGTCCAACTTTCACCAGTGTTGCCAATATATTAGTGAAGCTAAAAAAAAATAGTACCGAGTATGTAAAATTGTAATAATACGGAATGGGGGGGGGGGGGGTCTTTGGCTTCTGTAAGAAAAGTGTAATAAGGGGGGGGGGGGTCAAAAAGTCCCCAAAATGGTGTAATAATGTATTTGAACAGCCCCTAAGACCTTCATAGTCGCTCGCCCCAGAACAGCAGACAACAAACCCGCGCGGACCAAGGTCAGTCTGGTTCTGTACTGGTCTGACTTGCCCCCCTTGGGTCAGCCGTAAATAGTTCACATCTGTTTGTTACACCAGTGGTACCTGGTTATTTTTAGCCGTGGGATATCTTTTGTATTGAGGGGCCAACCGCTGTCTGTCCACCCGACCATAAACACCCTTATTAGTGTTATGCAACAGCGGGGTGGGCATGGTTGTTTCCTTTATCTCCATTCTTTTCTCTTTGTGCGTATTGGGAATTTGAGAGTACAGTAATTATTTATTGCCTCGGTAGTTAATATAGAATAGATCGAAACCAGGGGTGCTCAACCAGTCGATCGCGATCTACCGGTCGATCTTCAAGTGCTTGGCAGTCGATCGCGGGATGAATGTAGGACACACCCGTGAGGTATATTATGTATATTTTTTTTAAAGGTAAAAATGTGTTATTAAAATAAAATATGTTTTTGGTTCACGGCATTTTGTATGTAAGATTCTAAGTTGTAGGTTAAAGTGAATAATGCCGATAGGCACACCAGCGTACGTTCGGTTTCTTTTATTTTTTTTGTTTCAGGGCGTCGCCAGACTGGTAGATCTCCAAAGGCTGGGAAAATGTAAAAGTAGATCCTTTGTCAATAAAGGTTGAGCACCCCTGATCTAAACCTATGAGCCTATGAAAAAGATTTCCCAGAGTGCAATTCCATTTTTAATCTCTCTGTTTCTCTTTCCCTCTCCCTCTCTCTTTTTTTGTCGCGTTTCGTTCATTGGAATTAACCTACAGCAGGTGTATGCAATCGAATCATAACATTTTTCATAACATCACCCCTTCTCCTTTTCCCCCTCTTGTGTAAGAACCCCCCCCCCCCCTCTTTTTTTTAATGTCCATGAGATCAAAGGGATCCACTGCATTGCCGATGATTTCTTTGAAAGTGAGAGACCTGTATTATTGTTGGGAAGACTTCTTTGGAAGTCTGTTGTTGTTTTTTTTATTATTATTTTGGCAGTCCTGTCAGTATTCTTTTCCATGTAAAACAGTACGCAGAGGGATTGGCAATGATGGAAAAAAAAAACATCCCTCTTTTTTTTTTTTAACTTGTCAGTTGGACAGGATTAAAAAAAAAAAAATGATATCGGTTTGTTTTTTCTTGGACATCGCACTTGCAATTTGTCCTTTTATTTACGGGCAGTTCTTAGGTGTGCATAGTGTTTTACATTACAGGCCACTGCTGAACAGTGACCACAACTGAGTATATTCTCTGTTTGGCTTTATAATCTGACTACGCGCCCCTAACATCTTGTATTCACAGAGCACTCTAAAATTTTGGGTGTGTTGGGAAGAACGAGCGGAGTAAATTAAAAAAATATAAAAATTGTGTGATGTTTGAAGCTCCCAAGGCCATTCCGGTAAAGTGTAACACTGCCAGTGATCGATGGCAGTATGCACATTATGCTAATAATATACCTAGAACACATTATGTCATATTTAAAGTATGTTACAATGTATCGCATCTGTGTTCACCTTTTATAGAAAACATGGGTAAAAGTGCAGTTTACACCCCCCCCCCCCTCCGAATTGTAATAGGCATTTTATAACTTTGTATCGATTACGTATGATTTTAAAAAAAGGATATGGGTGCATTTAGTAATAAAAATAATCGATACTAAGTATATGTAATCAAAATGCCTAACACTACTTGGAGGGCTAAACTGCACTTTTACCGAAAAAATTATCTGACACTTTCAGTTTGAATTTATGCGGCATGTGTTTAGATGCCTGGCTAGGCATCCTTATGGAAATTGTCACCTGGTCAGCAGTTACAATAGGTCCACTTCTCCCATGGGTTGGTGCCTTTTCCCGTTAGATCTTTAACTTCACTTTCATCTGATCTTACCTTCAGCAGGCACCTGAAGGCTGAAAACTAGCCTAAAGAGAAGGGAAAAAAACCGCGAGAGGCGCGAAGTGGCCGCTATCATGCCGACGCGCCATTAAACCCAAACCCAGACGTAAACCTTTCGGTTGGTGGGCGCTTCTGGTATGGTCTCCGCCTGTCCTGTCATTCTGCTATACAGGGATGCCAAAAGTCAGGTTTTCGGGGTTTTCCGTGTATTTAATTGTATTTTGTGTATTTGTGATTATTTAAAAACTGTTTATAAAATGTTTGTTTTGATGCAAACATGACGACACGTTCATTTTTCAGGTTTTGTTTTTTTTTTGTGCAAAAATCATTTGGCATCCCTGGCTATAATCTGTCAGTTGTCTTGCTTCTCTACCTAGGACAAATGTGGTCATTATCGTATCGACGTGCGTTCTCCAAAGTCAAACTCGAAAAAGTTCTCCTTTCAGCTAAATTGGAGCAAATTTACTCCCTGTAGTACGTTTGAATTATTATTATTATTTTTTTTTCCTTGGTTGTTCACCTAAATTGAAACCGCTAGACAGCATCTGAAAGTGATCTTGAATCTTCACGAATTTAGTGTGGACAATGGCAGTAGATTTCTTAAGCGAATTTAACCTGTATATTTTGTCACTGGGATGGATGGTCAGGACGAAAGAAGAGAGAGGGGTGTTGACTTGTGGACGTTCCAAGTTAGAGTAAGGAGCGTGGCTCTGCGGATGTTCAGAGTTTAGTGAAAAAAAACACAACAACAAAAACATGGGTTGTGGATAATCAGAAGTCATAGAAAAAGAGGAACGCGAGTTACGTATTTTCCAGAACATAGAGCGTCCGTAGTTCTTGTTCGTTCCATCTTCCACTTTTTTTGCACAATTGAGAAGTTCGACATTAAACGTTTTCGGCTTTAGTATAAGGGGTTAGAATAAATCGGAACTGTGAATCAGCCCGATAGTTGCCACTTACGCATTTTTAAGTAAGTGTCCAAGTGTGCTTTTCATTTTCTACAACTGTACATCATAAAAGATCTCCAGTTTTTTCAGAAAAATAAAATGGAATGGAGATGGAAAGTTCAGGGAAGAACTTCTATGACTATTCAGAGTTAAAGAAGAGAGGAATAATAGATTTGAGTATTAAGAACGGAAAAGAAAGAAAAAGAAGAGAGAAACAACTGTCCTAGTGCGAGGCCTCAAGCCTATTTTAGCCTACGTGTACCTCTCGACTTTGTAATGACCTGCTCGCTTCTGTCCCGTGCGTGTGATTCGATTTTCCTGTTGACCCTGACCCCAAACAATGCGTCTTGATGGGAGAGTTGCCCGCGCCCGGTTGGCTGTTATAAGTGTTAACCACCCCTGTTTTTTTGGTGCGAGTTTCGTGCCCAGCTTCTGACGTTTCTCGACCAGTGTTGACAAGCAGCTAGGCATTATTATAGTTCTATACGCATGGCAAATATCAGTTCAACTGTACCCGTATGTCCAATATAACTAGCGCTACAAGCCAGAAGGTGACAGTAATTTATCCTGAATCTTAATTAGAACCATTCTTAACCCTTCGGGAACTCTTCCCTAGCCCACTACACATTTTCCCTCTTCCCCGAGCGGTGCACCGGCTTCATCAGTTCCTGGTATCCATGTCATCTAAAACCGTCTGATCTTATTCTTCCTGGTTTCTTTTTTTAACCCATCTCTGGAAGTGGCTAGGTTTGTAGTAGAGAGCTGGATCTGCATGTTATTCGGTATCTATACATAATAATAGTTTCCTTTTCAGGCGAGGTCACGATTTGCCCCCCCCCCCCCCTTCAGATCTAGACTTTTCGTACGCTTAGATTCACCCCCTCCCCTGTGTGCGAGCGGAAAAATCGGTGAATATCTACGCTCCTGCCTTGGTGTTTCAAGACGTTATGGCATTTTACATGGACTGTTTGGCTGTTTCAGCCTATGTTTGATTTCTGTGCAATCCTACAGCTTAATTTTTAAAATAATGTAAATAAAACCAACCTTTTTAATCGAGGGGCTTAGACTTAGAAGGGGTCTTAGTGCCGTTGTCTCAGTTTTTTTTCAAGGGGTTAGAATTCCAAAGAATTTAAGTACCATTGTCTCAGTTTTTTTCAAGGAGTTAGAATTCCAAAGGATCTAAGTGCCATTGGCATTGGCACTTAAACCCCTTCTAATTCTAACCCCTCAATTTACTACCGTCATTAGAAAGCGTAAAAACTTCTCCGTGAAATCTCCCTCGTTTGTACACTTTTCATCCGCCCCCTCCTCCCCTCTCCAACCGGACATTTTAGATGGTGCCTGAAGAGAATTGGTGTCAGTGACAAAGTGTGACAGTGCAATGAGGAACATGCAAATATCACTATAATGTATGCCTGTGTTCTGTGTGATTGACAGCCGCACACATACAAGTGCACAGCGGGCACTCAGTGATCTTCAGATGCCCTGGCAGTTTTATTTGCGCAGTTAGGTGAGCAACTTGTTTTGTGAGTGGTTAAAACCAGACAGTCAGGTGAAGGGACGATTTTCACATCGTCAGCGCTCTAGGCTATAATGGCATACGTCATTTTTGACATCTTTGAAGTATTAACTATTAAGAAAAAAACTTGTTTCTTTTCCTGTCGATTTGGTGACTTACGCTACTATGATTCTATTGAATTATTACATTTTCCCATCGGCGCATTTCTTTTTCGATAATGTCATCTGGTAGCCCTCATGCTCGGGAATGCGATGGACCGTTAGTTGCCTTTTGGCATGTCTGATATAAGTGTATACTATATTACCGTAGAGCAGTGACAATATTTTCTTCATGGCATTACCACTCCAATTGTCCTTGTGCAGCATCTCCTTGGCGATTAGTAGAAGAGATTCATAAGAGTTTGGGCTGGAAAGTTATTACCGGGTACTTTGAAGTGCGAGATAAGATGTTATCACGTGCGAAATCTTGCTCTCTGATTTCAACCCTCAGCGCGATTAGAACAACGTACGTCAGTTTGACCAGACAGCCTGATCTTGTTACAGTCTCCTGACCTTCTGTCTGGACATCACAATGTGTGGCAGTCCAGCCAATTGTCAATTCAAGGAAGGCAACACGTGCAATCAGGAGTGTGTTGTTAGGAATTCGGACGTCAAAGTTGAACTGTTTTTCAATGACTGGACGAAGTATCCGGTATCGCCCGGCATAAACTTGTGCGCCCACCATTCTCTCTCTCTGTCTTTCTCTCCTGTCCTTTCTCTGATCTAGGATGTTTTTCTACAGATCTCATGTGTGCACTCATTTCTGGGCTGGGAAATCGCATCAGATTGTCAAATATTATTGTTTCCTGTTCAAAATGAATCATGAAAAGGTGATTGTATTTTACATTGTTACTTTTTTTTTGATCATCTGGAACTTAATAAAGACAATAAGGCGAGATACCAAAGCGATTGGGTCAGATTAGTTGACACTTAAGAAAATTAATTTTACAATTTTTGAAACTGGCAGTAGGCTGTAGCGTTGAAAAAAAAAAATGGCCGAAGTTGCACCAGAACGAATCACACCCGTCTTTTTTTTTTGTATTTCAGTGATAAGAATGTGTAAAAATTGTAATGGTTTGAATTGCATTTGTTTGTGGGAGAGCGGAAAATGGGGGTCGGGGAGTAGATAAAGAAGGCCAATTTCGTGGCATCACATTGTGCGTGGAAAAGTTGATGAGTGTGGGCCATATATAGAAAAAAATAAATTAGTAAACCCCTTTGTATGTTCATTCACTTGGACTTTTCATGGCATTAGTAGCATTGTCCTTAATCAGTTTTATTTTTATCGGGGAGACAGTCTGTAGACTCAAAAGTTTTACCGACTAGTTCTGTGGCTGCTTCAAGAAATTAATAGATCCGAATGAATTTGTTCTCACAAAGTACATAACAACAACGAAACACAGAACTTTGCTCTCAGATGGAACAGTCATCCAACGTAGTCTAGACATCAGGCTTGTTACTAGTTAATACTAGCTGTAACACATTTATACAGCCAGGTCCCAGCCGGACTGTCTGTCTCTTGCCATTCATTTCGGCAGTTTTACTCTCGTGGCGGGCTGTTAACGTGAAATTTGCCGGTGTAATTATGGTTGTACTCACAGTTGGTAACTAGACCGGTGCTTACGATCAAGTGTAACATATGAATATTATGGTGTCACACATAGGTTTGATGGAGTAAGTAATTGTCCTGTGAGGAAAAAAAAGGAGGGGGGGGGGGGGGGAAGTAACGACAAGGCAGGAGATCCTGGTAGTATAGTAGGAGAGAGCGGTAATGGTATAAGTACAGTAACTATAGCAGGGGTCGGCGCGGTGTGAGTCACTCGGCGCTTCCCAGCAGCTCACCTGCCGACACCACTACAACAAGCTCTCCCCGCACAGACAGCACACCTAGCCGAGTAGTAGCGCACGTCAGTCCTTGTTGTATATTAGGCTAGACTCTCACACTCACACAATGTAGGTCAGGTCCCATCCACACACACACCACAGGCCTTAGACCTGGTTCAGGCGGACAACTCACCTCGTTATTCCTACAACTACAGCTTCATCTTTTTTCCTCCCTAAATGTTCTTTTTTCTCTGCTTTTCTTGCTCTTCTCCTCCTTTCCATCCCCTCTTATTCACACTTCCTCTCCCCGGGCGAACCTCCCTCTTCTTCATTCTACTTTATCTCGCTTCTTCCTCTTCGCGCATCCCCCCCCCTCCCCATCTTTCATTGTTTTATTGATCACGTTCTACCTTACAACTGATGTCCAATCGCGTACTATAATATTATTGTTTCCTGTATGATGCAAAAAAAAAAAAAAAGCCACCAACAAGTCACTCGATGTCTCTGGAATGGGTTTATTTGAATACTTAAGTGAGGTTTCTTCAAGACTTCTCATGCACATTATTTTGTATTTTTTATACTTAAAAAAAAAAAATTGTCTCTGTGTTGCGGCCCAGTTACAACTGGAGCAGACGCGTCGCCACAGTGCAGCACCGGTCGGCGGGCTGTTTTTTTTTCTTGGGGGGGGGGGGGGAGGGAGAGTGCTACGGATAAAGTTTATTAATTTTTGCCCGGGCAGCGGCCTGTTCGACCTGTTCTTCTCGATTTCCAACTGCCGACGTAACTTTAACCTGCACACGCCCCTCCGACTTTTTCGTCCTTATCCGAGAAGATTAGGTGATCCATAGGATCAGGGGCAGGAATATATGAGAAAAATCCCCAAATTCCATCATGCCTACCCTGACCGGGATTGGAATCCGGTACATTCCGATTCGGCATGAAAGGCGAGGCTTTGGCTTGGCAGTATCAACAGTTCATAAAAACCCTGTACACTGTAATTAGTCTTTATGGCGACTGTACGATGAACTTCTGATTACTGAGATTTGTTAAGCCATAGTCGTCACGCGGTCACAGAAAATATACAATAAGCATCAGCCAAATAATCTGTCATTTAAATACAAAGTTGGACATTATATTGGTTTTAAATTGAAAAAAAAAACACTTTTCTCTTGAGACATAACTGTAATTTACAGTTGGCGTTCTTTTGCCCCATGTGACAATTAATTATTATTAGATCTATATTTATTAAAAAAGAACAAAAAAGTGGGGAATTGCCTCCCCCCCGCGCCCTTCTAAATTCACTGTACACAACTTTTTGTACAAGGCGCCACCTTAATTCTTGTTTGTTCTATCTCCATTTCCTGAAAAAACTGGAGATCTTTTAGTGTGTAGAAGAGGTACAACAAATGCACATTTTGACACTTTTTTAAAATGCATTGTGGTACTTGTCAAAACTGTTTCACAGTTCCGATTTATTCCAACTCCTTATTGTAATTCGAGCTAAAGCCGCAAGCGTTTGACGTCTGATTTCTCAGTTGTGCAAAAAGTGAGTTGGAACAAACAAGAACTTACTGAGGTCGCGAATTTCTGGGTGTTAGCGGGCCCATTATACTTACTAATTATATTTCACGTAATCTGTACACGTTGATAACCAAATCCGGAAAATGTGATATGTGTGTGGCTTGTCAGGACTTGAACGCAGTCGTAAAAAGTACGCAGTACCCTTTTCAAACAGGACGCCAGCATTCATTTCATTGACTGTAGAGCGAACTGTTCCGTGCTGTCCAGGCTTTAATACATCATAAATGAAATGCGTCGCGCCTGTGATGTTAATTTGGTATACGTAAGATAGATATTTTTTGTCAGTGTGCGGGGGGGGGGGGGGCGGGGAGAGAACAACACAATGCTAACATGACCTATTCACTCGCCTCTATTCATTGCCTAATGAATTTTTTTTTTTTTTCGTTTAAGAGGAGAGGGGAGAGGGATATATGTAATGATCACGATCCATTGATGGCTCTTGTACAGCTGCTATTTACGCAGGTGTAGACAGGAAAACCCACAATAATACATTATACAGTTTGACAATGTCCTGTTGTCTTTTTGCATCACGAGTGAATGAGTATGGGCAGGGAACTTCATCAAGTGGGCCAATTGCGATGTGTCCCCGATTTTACGAATAGAATGAATAGGAAGGCGGAACTGTTGTTTCGATTGCATCATTTATTAATAGCTACTCAATCTCCCCCCCCCCCCCCCTTTTTTTTTTTGGGGTCGTGTCCTCCCCCCATGTCTTTGACTCCGCATTTTTTTTTTTTTTGGGGGGGTACTAGATGAAATACCCGACACAAAGAGGTGTATGTTTACTCTCACCTGTCATGTCCAGAACACCAAGAGGTCCCATGTAATTTGCGACTTTGGTCTTTGTTCTATCTCCATTTTTTCTAAAAAAAAACAAAAAACAAACTAGAAATGTATGTACGAGAGATATAACAAATATGCATTTTGACACTTGTTTTAAATGTGCTGTGGAACTTACCAATGTGTTTGACAAATTTTGATTTATTCTACACCTTGTCATAATTACTGTAATAAATCCGCAAAGAGTTTGCTTCGAAATTTTCTGGACGTGCAAAAAGTGGAGTTGGAACAAGCAAGAACTTAAGTTACGATTTGTGAGCTTCAGTTTCCATATGCATGGCGTTATTGGGGCGCCTGGAGTTGCGTCCTGGAATTTGTAGTTTGGTCAATATGTTTAGTGGTTTATATAATATATAAGGTCAGAGCTCTTTCGTTGACATTTGCGTGTTGGTATGATACACTGCCGCCCGTGCAGATGCGGGGCCCTCTTGCAGAAGAGGGACAGCAAAGAATACATCTGACGTGATACTGCGTGTCGTAAGAGGCGACTAAAGGTGCAAAGGTCCTGGTCTCCCGAGAAGAGCCAGTTGGCGGTGGGCCAACTACCCACCCTGTAAAAATAAACCAGTTACAGAAACACAAGCAAATACTTTAAATCAGTCTTTTATCTTGGGAGAAGGGGGAGCATCTGCACCTGTAGATTCAATGAAGGACAATGGACAAAGCCGAAAGGACTCCACTGGCCTGACTGCTCCTTCATCAAACAAGTCAATCCGGATTGCGTCGTGGAATGTCCGCTCCATGTATGAAGCAGGAAAGAGTGCCCAGGTTACAATGGAGATGAGGCGATACAGACTGCACATACTTGGAGTTAGCGAGACCCGCTGGATACAGTCCGGACTGAAACAACTTAATTCTGGGGAAAAGATTTTGTATTCTGGAAGGGAGGACAAAAAGCATACAGGAGTAGCGATCATCTTGAGCAAGCACGCCCAGAGGTCTCTGAGGGGATGGGAACCCTACGGAAGGAGAATTATATTGGCATCATTTACTACAAAGAACAAGAACATCAACATGAACATTGTGCAGATATACGCCCCAACAAATGAAGCAACCGATGAGGACAAGGACGATTTCTACAACCAGCTTCAGGAAATAGTTGACACATTGCCAAGAAAAGATGTGAACATTATAATGGGAGACGCCAATGCCAAGATAGGACAGGACAATACAGGGTATGAGGACATTATGGGGTGCAATGGTTTGGGACAAATGAATGAGAATGGAGAGCGGTTTGCAAGTTTCTGCGCATTTAACAGCTATGTGATTGGAGGTTCAGTATTCCCACACAAGAGGATCCATAAGGCCACTTGGATTTCACCGGATGGAGTAACTGAAAACCAGATTGACCACTTTTGCATCACCCGACGTTTCAGACGCTCACTGGAGGATGTCATAGTACAGAGAGGAGCTGATGTTGGATCTGACCATCACATGCTGCTGGCAAGACTCAAACTCCGCCTCAAGAAACAAGGTACCAGAGCAGGAACAAAGAGGAGAAAGTTTCAAGTGAGCCTTCTGGATGGAGACAAGAAGGAAGAGTTCCAGCTGACGCTGAGGAATAGATTCAAACCCCTTGTTGACCTCGAAGAGACAGTAGATTTGGAGACTCACTGGGCTAAGGTAAAAGGAGTATTTACATCGACATGTCAGGATGTTCTTGGGGAAAAGAAAGTGGAACACAAGGAATGGATCAGTAAAAAATCACTGGACTTGATAAGGATAAGAAGAGACCTAAAAGAACAGGTAAATGCAAGTCGTACAAGAAGCTCAAGAGCTGGTAACCAGGAAGAGTACCGGGCATCAGCTAAAGAGGTCAAAAAATCAATTAAAAAAGACAAAGAGGAGTTCATAGGAATGTTAGCAGAGAAGGCAGCAACAGGAGGACACATGAGGATCCTCTACCAGACTACAAAGACTCTTGCTGGAAAATATGGAAAACCTGAAGTTCCTGTCAAGGATTACAACAGGAAGGCTATTTTTGGAAAGGAAGCTCAGGCAAAAAGATGGATAGAACATTTTAACAGCCTCTTGAACAGACCTCCACCAAGCAACCCACCCGACATTCTACCCGCAAGAAATGATTTACCGATCAGTTGCGACCCTCCGACTAAAGCAGAGATTAATGATGCCATAAAGCAGTTAAATCGAGGCAAGGCAGCTGGACCAGATCAGATCCCACCAGAGGCGCTGAAGGCAGATGCCGCTGGGGCTGCAGAGGGTCTGCACTCACTATTCTCGAGGATTTGGATCGGAGGCAAGTTTCCAAAGGACTGGAAGGAAGGACACCTCGTGAAGCTTCCAAAAAAAGGGGACCTCAGCAATTGTAGTAACTACAGAGGAATCACACTTCTCTCCATCCCAGGAAAGGTTTTCAATCGGATTCTTCTCAAGCGAATACAGAATGCAACAGACCAAAAACTTCGTGAGGAGCAAGCTGGTTTCAGGAGTAATCGATCAACCACCGACCAGATCGCCACGCTGAGAATCATAGTAGAGCAGTCGCTAGAGTGGAACTCCCAACTGATAGTGAACTTCCTTGACTACGAGAAGGCCTTTGATAGCATCGATAGAGAAACACTGTGGAGAATATTGAGACATTATGGAATCCCAGAGAAGATGGTGAACCTTATCAAGAGCATGTACGACGGGACAAGTTGCAGAGTCGTACACGATGGCGAGCTTACTGACAGCTTTGATATCAAGACTGGTGTTAGGCAGGGTTGTTTGCTGTCCCCATTTCTGTTTGTCCTGGTGATTGATTGGCTTATGAAAGAAACCACCAGTGGAGGAAGAAATGGCATACAATGGACCCCATGGACACAGCTGGACGATCTAGATTTTGCAGATGACTTGGCACTATTGTCGCACACACACGACCAGATGCAAGCAAAGACTACAGCTCTAAACAAAATTTCAGAATCTATTGGATTGAGGATACATCCTGCGAAGTCGAAGGTCCTAAAAATTGTTGCACCCCCAAGCGCACAAGTCAGAGTAGGAGATCAACCACTGGAAGATGTAGAGTCCTTCTGCTATCTTGGTAGTATCATTGACAATAAGGGAGGAACAGAGGCAGAAGTCAAAGCACGAATTGGAAAGGCACAGGCAGCTTTCACGTCCTTAAGCAAGATTTGGAGAACCAAGGATATATCTCTAAAAACAAAGCTGAGGATATTCAACTCGAACGTGAAGTCAGTCCTGTTGTATGGATGTGAGACTTGGAATGCGTCCCAGGCCTGCATAAAGAGAATCCAAGTTTTCATCAACAGATGTTTGAGGAAGCTACTTAAGATCAGATGGACAGACAAGGTCAGCAATGAAATTGTATGGAAAAGAACAAGACAGAGCCCAGTCAGAGAGGAAATTGGTAGGAGGCGATGGAGATGGATCGGCCACACTCTCAGGAGGCCAGGAAACAGCATCACGAAGAAGGTATTGGATTGGAATCCCCAGGGCAAGAGATCAAGAGGAAGGCCGCGCGGAACGTGGAGAAGAGCCAGAGAAAATGATGTGCAACGAAGCGGAAAGACTTGGAATAATGTAAAGAGGCTGGCCCATGATAGAGAGGGATGGAAAGTGTTTGTTGGTGGCCTATACCCTGATCCAGGGTGAGAAAGGCAATGATGATGATGGTGATACACTGCAAGCCATACCCCGCCAATAATTGTATTCTCCAGCTTGCACGGTGGATGGATATTCAGACCGCACGTGTCTGCAAGTTACGTTGCGTGTGGCTAGACATGGGTGTCATAGGCCTTTTCACAGCCGAGTGACACGAGTTGATTGGGGCAACCCAGAGGCATCCTTGTGATCTCCGAAAAAAACAACAACACAAAACAACTGCGATATGATCACAGAATAGAAAATACATGTGTGAAGAAACTCAGTTGATAAGTTGATGGCTCGGGTTTGAAGAGGAATTGATTAGCACTAACAGTCGGTGTCCACACATGACAAAATGAAGACAAAATATGGCAAAAAGAAAAAGTTGTATGAGGCAAAGCCTCGTGTAAAAAATGGTACAGAAACGATACAATAATAACGCAAACAACTTTTTCCTTTGGCCATATTTTATCATTACTTTAAGCCGTTCCTGCGACCCTACAGATTTTTGTTTGTTTGTTTTGGTAATATTACATTACAAAATGAGTCGTCCATGATCGGAGTATATTAAAATCGGCGCCCCGCGAGCAGAAATTCTCCATAGATTTTGTACGTATATTGATCAGCAGGTCACCATCACGTCGTGACATTCGAATGTTATTATTAGGTGTTAATGTATTGGGAGAGAACGTGAATAACAGCGGACGCAACGAAAGGGACATTCCAAGGCAAAATGTTGTCACGTTCACCGGGTAATCAAATACACAGACACCGGGCTTGGTGACACCGTACGCTGGTATCATTTGGTATTGCGAACGTGAGCAGTAGTAGCATTTGTGCTCGATGAATTTTCCCCAGTTGCAGTAAACTCACACATTTTTACTCGCTATGCAAGCCCGCAGTTTCTGATCCCTTTCGGGATGGTTACCGGCATGTATTAACTGTGTTGAATATATTGCTTTCTCTCATAGAAACGAGTAGATCGCGCCTTTCAGCGGTACATTGTGGGGGGGGGGGTGTTCCATTTGCCCCCCCCCCCCCCCCCAAACCACCCCGCATCATCATCCTTTCCAAAGATCCTGCGTGGAGACCAATTGGTCAGAGCTTTTATTCCCCCCTCCCCCCGCGCGCGAGAGATCACACGTTTGAGAGCTACAGTGGACGAGGTCCAATCCAATTAAATTTTCCACTTTCATCATTCTGACGTCGATGACTTGGCAGAGCCCAAATCTCATCTCTGATGTAACCTTACTGAGCAGAAAAGGGTCATTAAACCTCAACAAAAGGAAATAAAACAACTTCAAAAGATATTTGTGTGGTTATGGTTGAACTGTCGCCGAAATAACAACATCATCAAACACAAGGCAGAGAACAAGTCGGAACATTAAAATGTTAGCGGATCTTTCGAACTCGGACTTTAGGTGAAAATTATGTACATTTACCTCTTTAAAAAATCCAAATAAAATATTTCTAAGACGATTTCAAGCAAGATATTTCAACTGAGAGTAGAAAAATGGCTAATCTTTCATATTATAAGCAAATCTCATTTTCGTAGATTTTTGCCCCATTGGTAGGGTTTTCGCGGGAATACGGTCTTTTACCTTGAGCCCGATTTCGCCAGATCCACTCAACAGATGATTGTTCTTATTCTGAAATCATGAAATCTATCGATTATTGACCAGACTTACCATAATGTTTGTGAAAATGCTTTTTGTCATTTGTTTCCAGTTTGAGTGAGAGAAATGGAACGAAAGTAGCTTTTGTATAGTGAGTGTGAATTACGGCGGACGTAAGGAAAGTTACATTCCAAAGCAAAATGTTGTCACGTTCCCCAGGTAATGCAATATACAGACATCGGGCCTGGTTACTTTACGCAGGTATCGTTTGATGTTGTGAACGTGAGTAACTTGTAGCATTTGTGGCCAATGAACTTTTCTCTAACAGTCGCCGGATGGGAGAATACCGGGCTTTATGTGTTATTGGCTAGGGGGAGAGGGTTGTTAGCCCCCAAAACTGGATTAATTAGGACCGCTTGGACTGATTTGTGGCCTGGGCAGGTGACTTGGTTTGGTAGATTCTGATTTTGAAACACCGGGACTTAAAGAGATAAAATCATTTTTCACTTTGAGCAAGGATGTTGTTGTAGCCCTGTGACAAAACCTGCGTGACAGGCAAATCGAAATTTTTAGATATAATCTCCTCCATTCAGTGAAAATGTGTGTGTGTGTGTGTGAGAGAGAGAGAGGGAGAATTAACACTATATACACATGCGTAGTACCATTTCATTCCACTCCGATAGCGTCTGTCTGTTACTGAAGTACACGGTTTGACAGTGATCAAGATCTGCGTACCCGTGGCCACAAAGCGGGACAGACGGGACATCAGTAAAACCGTCCTCACCTGGTGCCTGGCTAGACAGAGTGCTTGTGACAGATGGAAAAGGGAAATTTGATATTTTATAACTTGTGTTTAACATAATTGTATAAAAAAAAATTCGTAGACAAGGACTAATACTGTGGAGTTAGTCAGTGAAGGTAACTTGTGCCAATAGAGAGAGAGAGAGAGAAGGGGGGGGGGGGGGGTCTGAGTGTCTTGTTGTTCCAGAATCACTTTTTGTCGCCACGGTCTCAGGATGAACCACGGCCACCGACCTGTTACTAAACAGAGCCACTGGGGGGGGGGGGGGGTATTTGCGGTGTTGTTGTGACATTTTGCGGATTTTGAGGTTTTGCCATGAAAATGGTTCACTTTCTTCAATTTCTAATTTCATTATTTATACGTGTCATTCCAATTGGTTAAAAACTTTTCGAGGTATGTCTTCGTGACATAATGTTGTCTTCAGATTTTACACAACTTTTCAAGGTTTCGATCCTGATTTTCTCTAAAAGGCAAAAATGCACACACAACATGAAAAATACCGGACGATATTAGGGATTGGTGGGGTTTTCCCGAAATCCCGTTAGAGTGTTGCTGCTATGGACACACCACAGGAGGGCCTTGAACTCTTATAATGATTTTCATCCACATTCAGATTCATGTGTAAGACGATAAATTTTGTTGAATCATTTTTGTTTATATGACATATTTACCGACAACGACAACTCTGAAATGAACGTAGGTTGCAGGGTATAATTTTCGGTGGAAGTGTTTTAAAAACCGCTTGTAGCCAGTAAAGTGATTAATTATGTTGCCTCTTTTGTCACATATGCAGACTGTAAAGTCTAACGAGTTAACTGAATGTTCGATCCACAGTGTTCAGATTTTCCCCATAGATTGGTAATGGCGGAAGTTTCCAAGCTGGTTAGTGATGGTTTGTGATTCTCCTTTACCCATGGTTTGTATGGTCTCATTGTCCTGGAAAAATGATTGTCATAATATTGTATGGCTTTTATACCTGAGATTCGTTGCATATGGAACACAAAAAACAGCAACAACAACTGGTGGTGCACCGAGTCATCTGTATTGTTGTTTGTTTTGACTCAGTGTGCCAGGTCTTTCTACTGACAGTTTTGATATACTAGAACCAGTGACACAGATTTGTTTCAGCCTTTGCCCGTGTGCGCGGCACCTCTTGATTCCACAGTCCACCATGTCACACCACAAACCGAGAGAAACTTAGACTTGCCTCAGTGTGCCACCGGCTTAAACACACAGTCGAAACAAAACTTGACTAGATCAGTGCTACTGTTCTGTGTTACCTGCTGTATCCTGTCTATAGCTTCAGCAGTATGATTATCACGAAACCCGCGTGACAGTGACTAATGAGATCAGATAAGATATAGCCCAACTTTATTATCCTGTTTCCAGGAAATTGGTTGTCACAGCATCAGTAGTGGTATACAACAGTAGGCTAAATACAAAATCTAAGACTTACGGGTCTTGAACGCGTACTACACACACGCACATTGCTCACACAACATTACCAGCAAGTAAGAACATCACACACACACATACACACTGTCAGAACAATCCATTAGGAAAACTAACAACAGCATACTACATCAGGAAACACTACTACGTCGAATTGCGGATGGCAAAACAGTCTATGGCGCTCTCTGTTTCGTTTTTAAATACAGTATCTTGTCGGACACGAACGGCGTAAAACAGTGACAACTCCACTGATAATGACGACTCGTTAATGATATTAGTGCACCAATCAGACGCAACCAGGAAACACGTAGCCAACAACCACGGACGGAAAGGTTTTGCCTTAGCGTTGCAATTAATGCTTAGTCCATTGAGATGCGTGACAACAGTGAAATGATCTTTGGGGCCATCCGTAAAGTACGTACGCTCAACATTTGCGATTTTTTTTTTTTACACCCCCACCGTCCACACCCCCACCCCCGCCCCACA
This sequence comes from Onchidella celtica, assembly GCA_963931925.1. Taxonomy (NCBI): domain Eukaryota; kingdom Metazoa; phylum Mollusca; class Gastropoda; order Systellommatophora; family Onchidiidae; genus Onchidella; species Onchidella celtica. Next base: position 16,151,436 of record OZ007580.1, on the reverse strand, counting down.
GGGCCATCGGTAAAGTACGTTGGCTCAACATTGGCATTTTTTTTTATTTTTTTTACACCTGCAATATTGTAGTCTCTCTGATTACCAACTCCGAAAATATTTCAAGTCGAATTGTGCCAGAATTGGAATTGCAATTGGAATAAACAAGAACTAAGGTCGCCAGGTGGCATGGTAGGTATATAAATATAAAAACCACAGAAAAACTGTGGGGTCGCAGCAGGGCTATAAGCAAAGTCAAAATAATAAATTAGAGAGATGAGTGGGTAGATAGGTCAGTAGAAAAGTGGGTAGGTGGGTAAATGTTTAGGTAGATAGATAAGTGGTTAGCTTGGCAGGCGAGGATTTTAATTAAAAAGATATCTAGGACGGCGCATGGATGGGCAGGTTGGTAAAAAGGAGATGGGGAGATCTACAGATAAACAGGTAGGTTGTTTCTTGTGTGTTAGTTTGTTCTTCATTATGCTGTTTGCCTTACGGCGTTGACCTACATCACTCGAATGTGTAACAGCCAAACAGATATTAATATTGATTCACCTACTGGAGATTTCGCAATCCGCACCGCCAACATCTGGACATATTGTGTATGTGTGTGTGCTGTGTATCTCCACCACAGGGCCTGATATTCAGCGTTTATATTTGGTGTGTATATAGGTATGTGCGTGTGTGTGTGTATGTCTGGATGTGCTCAGAAAAAGCTACAAGGTGAAAGGAAGGATGCTCATCTTGAGCTGATGATGTCAAGATATACAGGAAATCCAAGGGCACGTGTGTCTCTCCCTCCACCCCCCCTCTCCTTACCTAGTCTTTCTCCCCCCCTCCCGTTTGCAGCTTTTGAAGCACCTTTGGCTATTTGATGCGCACAGACCCGTCACCTCCATCAGCCGCAGCGGCAGCGCAGGTTTCCTGACCTGATATTTTTGGCAGCTGGCGGCTATTTTTAGCCCGGGCTTGCTCCATGTAGCCAACAGTTAATTGGGTACTCGCTTACAGTGGCAATCTGGCACAATCCGGCATCAACACGTACACACGGACACACACACACACACACAAACACAATGAAGAGGTGACAAGAAGGGGTGGGGGAAGCTGGCATGTGTATGTGTGAGGTGAGAAGAGGAAATGCGCGTGTGGAAACCTTGAAGAATGAGCTGTGGAAAGGTTGGTAAAGTAGGCTAGATTGACTGCATCATAGCACTGAGTGCAACGGTGTCTCTATCTCTCTCCTGTGTGTGTCGAATGCAGTAGTGCTATTTGGGTAACATCTTCTAGTCGAGTCACAATGCAAACTGCGCATTTTTTTAAACTCGTTTTTTAAAATTTCTTTCTTTGTGATATTGCTTCTACATGTAGTTCTAGACAGGGATCAAAATCAAATAATATATCATAAGTGCGTATTACTTATAGCTTTAGTTTAAAAGTATCTAGGTGTTGAGCTCAAACAATATCTATTTATGAGGATCCAGTCTTTCTTTCTTTCTTTTCTACGGAACTGTTTACTTGTACTTGTGAAACTTAAAATTAATGAAGCTGTGAATACCAAGCATAATCAGGTACCCAAGAACGAGCCCGAATGGTGTAAAGTGGCCGTTATCGTGCCGACGCGCCGCAAAACCCAAATGCTAACTCTTTCCCATTTTTATTTGATTTGTAAAATGGTGGGTATGTTCTGTCCCTTCTCGTGATTTCTCTCCACGTGTCTTTTTACCTTTTTCGCACGTTCATTCATTCACCCAGGACATTTTGGTTTTTCGTGATGTTTTTGAGCTTGTCTTCTGGAAACATCCAAGACAATTTGATCAGACATGGCTGTAGTATGTGATACGATCATGTTCTGGAAATATTCAGAGCATTTGAACAATGAATGGGCTTTGATCGGGAAGTATGCAGAGAATTTGAATAATAAGGTCATTTTTATTATTTTGTGATAAGCAAAAATGTTGATCTGGAATTATGCAGAAAATGGCAATGATGACGTACTTTGAACGTACTTCATACTAAAATTCTTTGACCAGGAAGTATTCAGGGAATTTGAATAGTTGCGTCATTTTATTATTTTGTGATAAGCGAATTCCTTGAGCTGGAGATATGCAGAGCATTTGAATAACGACATTTTGAGTATTGTGTAATAAATAGACTATGATCCTTGGAATGTCCATCAGACAATTTGAACAATGTCCGGAATGTTCATTCTCTGGGCTTGAAGTGAAAAGGTTTACCCAAGACCTTATCATTGACAAGGCAGCCCTCTGACGTCATCCGGTGCAGGCTATATTTAACGGGGCGCGGTGTCAACAAAAAAGCTTCACAAATGTTACGGCGGCCAAAAGTGTCTCGCCTACGTGAACTTTAGAACCATTCATTGGGGTTATCTCTGCCGTTACGTCTGTGAAAAATAGTTAATGTTTGGCGGGTGCACAGATAGGAAGACAAGACCGCGTCGCGTAGGCTCAAGAAAATAGCATCGGATGTGGTGTTTTGAAGAAAGATTAACAACTGGTCGTGGTACAACAATGTCAGTGGTGTGATTTATGGCAGGTGAAGGAAGTTGGGCAGCGGAAGAAACACAGGCCCTTTTGTTAATTGAATGTTACGCCCTAACACATTCCAGACTGTGAAGTACCACAAAGACAGAAGCGCACATTGCATGCAAAGTCAGATTTAAAAGACTGACGCGGAGATCTGGATTCTGGGTACGCTGATTAAGCATGCAACTCCCACGGGCTAATTACGTCATTCCATTCATGATTTTTATTTCTTCCGCTTTAGAAAATCTGTGCAGAGCCGTGGGACCGTTCATTGAAGGAATGTTGACTGAATTATTTTCGGTGCACGCTGCTCTGTAGCGAACGCACTTATGTGAGCCATGTCCGTATTATCATCATCATTGCCGATGGAATGAGCTTGTGAAATCCATTTCCATTGTATTATCTGGACACATCACTATTTGGAGGCCGAGCAAGATTCTGAAATCGCGAAGACTTCGTAGGTCAACGTGGCTGTAAACATAGATGAATACAATTAAGCGCATATTGCACCATTTTGCGAGCTTCATCACACCTCGAGCATGAGTCTTCCAGAATATTGGAAGATAGTAACGTTTGTGTCATTGCAATTGTTTTGTTGGACGTTCTCGCTTTTATAGTCTTTTGGGGGGCTCCTTTGCCTGGACTTTAGGCGGTCAGTGTCATTACGCAAAATTTATGTGTCAGTATTGAAGTTTCCATGGAGGCTGGTCTGGTCTTTATGCAATAAAAGCACACATATCTTGCAGTCTACGCAGCTATTAAGGGTGTGGGTTTATGTCTATTTAAAACAACAACAATATAAGTGGATGCAGAGATGGAAAGGAATTGCCCGATTGTGGTGAAGGTTGCCAGACTGCAGAAGGTCTTTACCGCTTTACGTTTTGCAGGTGATTTAAAATAAAGAAAAGGGAAAATAAGTTGATACAAACTGGTCGGAAAACAACAACAAAAACTGGAAATTGAAATTCAGTAGGAATATATCAAGGGATTAGACCAGGAACTTTCAAATCCTGCGATTTTATTTATTAGATTTGTATTGCATTTTTTTTCTTCTGGAAAATCCTGAAATAGCTATGGGCTGTGGCGATAGGCGAACACTTGGAAATCGCATCCGGTGTGGTGTGTGTAGCGTTGGATGGCCTGGGGTCTAGACGGCCTGATGTTAGTAAGGTCGCCTAGCCTGGGGTAGATAATCACATGGTTGGAAAGAAGGGTGGGGGGAGGGAGGGAGGGAGGTTGATAACAGCAGCAACATCAAGAAAGAGAGGGAGGGAGAAAGACCGAGGGGAAGAGGAGTGTGTGTGTATGTTGGGGGGGGGGTCGTCTAAAAAGAAAGACAAGATAGAGCTGGGGAAGGGGCCCCTGTAGCCGCAGGAAAGACGAGATCAAGCGGCCCGTGTTTAAAAACACATTCAATCCCAATTTAAAAGGAAAGAAAAAAAACAAACAACAATCTGCGTTACTGGGATACTCTCAAGGTGAAGTTTTGTGTAGGAGGTGCCGCCGAGCTCAAGCCTTCGTCCACTTTCGGCTTTCTCAGCTACCCTGCCTAGCGCCCGGCTTGTTTTGTCAAGCAAATTGGGAAGGAGGGAGGGGTCGGTGTGGGAGTATTTGGGGAAAACCCAGTAACCTGTAGCAAGCGGAGCAGTTTCCGTTTCTCTCCAGTGAGAAGCCGTTTGACCCAGTCTCACCCAGAGGATGACGTTCTTTATCCATTCATGCTGTTTAGCGGGTCAGTTCAACCCAGTGTTTTAATGGATCTGTTGTTTTTTAAGCGCTGTATAAGTAATGGAGCATTTATAAAAGCAGCTCCGCGAACAGGAGGATGGGACAATATTGATCTTAGCTAATTATAATCAATATTACAAAAGTTGAATCCACTCAGTAATAACCCCCCCCCCCCCCCCCAAAGTATGGTGAGTACGTGTTTAAAAAAAAATAATAATTGCAGCAATACACAGTAGGCCTACTGTTGCATACCCCTCTCTCTCTCTGTGCATGGTAAACTTCCTATGTGTAGCGTTGCCGGTCCTTGGGATTTTAGTTGTTTTCTTGGGGTTTTGGCATTTCTTAAAAGATCTTGGGATTTTCTTTTTTTTTGCCTTTGTGAATTTCTTGTTAGTTATCTGCCAAAAAACAACAACAACAAAACAACCCTGAAAAAACAACAACAACAAGAAGAAAACAACCCTGAAAAAACAACAACAACAAGAAGAAAACCTCGCAGACCTCACCCGAAAGACAAGGTTTGCCGAAAATGACGTAATCATATCGTCCATCTCCTCGCAATGCTTTTTGTGTTTAGAAAGGTAAATTAAAGATAGTTATACAGCCTGATCTGCCATTGAATCTTTAATGTATTGCGAAATTGTATATATTATAATATATCTGTTGTGGGTTGGAAACAAAATCTTGGGATTTTTTTATGTGGGATTCTTGGCATTTTTGAAAATCTTCACCGGCAACAATGACTATGTTGTTTTAAGGCTCTAAGCTAATCCCTGGAGAGTACTAAAGTCATATGAGGTTTGTTGGTTATTTTTAGCATGTATCTTTCATTCCAACGTGAACCATTCTAGAAAACACCGTGTGCTGCCACCACCTCCACCAGGGAGTCACCATTTGGTGAATGAGTCTGATCTCCCCCCCCTTACCTCCCCCCAACCCCTCCTGATTCAAGGCACAAGATTGCATACAAGTTTATGAATGAGTTATCTCCACTTCTACCCCCATGATGCGCCAGAGGATAACATTGCTTGTCACTCGGATCCATTGAACTCTCTCCTGTTCCCTCGATACGACGCCATGTTTTCACCTTGGTGTCCTAAGGGCCCCTTTGTGATTATGCAGGTCCAAAGTCTCTGTAGCTGAGACCGGACCCCCCCCCCCTCCCTCTGCCCCCTTTCCCGTTTGCCTCGCACTTTTTTAGCCTTTGTCTCCAAAATAGATGATACGGCAAACATTTTTCCCCCGTCTTCCCAGAAAGAGGGGTGGGGGTGTCAAGTTCCCTGGCCTTTGTTCCTGTCACCGAAAGGTGTGTCGTGTATTCTCATCAAACACAGCGGATGTTGTGTTCCCTAGCAGTGCATGCCTTAGCCATTGTTTGGCGAGAGTGCTCTTCTCTCTCCCATGCCTGCTTGTCTCCCCTAACACCGCCTGACTCCAGCTCCGGCCCCGCGCGATGAGTGCCAGCTTTGCTGTTGTATACCAAGGCTTGGACCACCACCTAATCTCATTGGCAAATTGAAATAAACGGATCTTTTCTGATCGATCTGGCGGTACTGCAAACAAAGACAAACAAATGCCAGAAAGTGTCCACAACAGGTGTCAGTACCATAATTGACCCAATTTGTAGAGCCAGAAATTGGAGACCCGATGGGATAAAGCACATTTTTTTCTTGTTGACTTTTTATGGTATATCTCTGTCTTCAGTTTTGCAAAGTCCTAGCTGCATGAGCTGGAAAGCAAATGTAGTAGGTCAGTGGTGTGCAGAGGTTTGGTGATGCCCCATCATGCCTGGGGCCAACTCCTTGATTGTAAGCCCCAAGACTCAGATATAGGGCCTAGACACTCTTTGATTTGATGCCCCCTGAAATGCATGTTCGGGGCCATAGCCCCCTCTGCGCGCCATTGATATGAGGCCAGTCCAAATCTTCCAGACTTTAACAGTTTGACACAGAAGGACATAAATATTCTAAGTTTCAATATATACCTATAATTATTATCAATACATTATCATCATTATTGTACACATGTGCATCCTCAAACGCATCAGACATTCTGCAGCAATTTTCGAGTTGGTATAGCAGTTTTACTCTTCTGATAGGGTTTGCTTCTGTCCATTCATGTTGCTATTTCTGTTTGTTGTCTTGTTTTTTTCCTAGCACAATGTGGCTATTATTGCATTTGGCATGCTTTCTCCAAATTCCAATTCAAACAGTTTTATAGTCTTATGATAGCTGTCATGTAAAAGACGGGCACAACTGGTGTTCTGTAAAGTTTCTTCTCATAATGCAGCAGGAAACAAAGTCAGTGGAGTAATATGTCAGATGATTGTAAGGACACTTGGATTGATTCAGAGCTGCCAACCAGGGCCAGCCTTAGGAGCTCCGAGGCCCAGTAACCAGAATCATTGCTATTCTCTGCAAACTTGAAATATGTGGTGTTAGGTGTATGCTGCAATATATTGTTGTATGTATATTGCAAGACTAGATTAGCCTAGTGTGGGCCCACTGTAGGTGTGGGGTCCAGATGGGTCCAAGCCAGCCTTGCTGTCATTACATCTTTGTGTGAAATGTTTGGTGACTTTCACTTGTCCAGTAAACAGATGCCCAATCATACTGGTATATTTGATTGATTGTCTGGCAGCTGCAAAAGGGGAAAAAGACCTTTCAATGGGGGACTTTTTTTTTTAAAATGTCGAACAAAAGTACCATTTCTAGACAAAAACTTTGGGTAACCTTGTATCAGGCGAGTGTCTTAAATCCAAACTGTAAAACTAATAAAGGCAACAAAAAATAATATAATGTTATACTTGTGGATTTTCACTGAGGTGAAGAAAGTATACATTTGTGATGGTTTGACTGTTCCATTTTAAAACATTCCAGTCGTAGCCCGATTTTCCATGGCAATCAATCTTTCATCATATCCCTGCTCTTCTCACACCTCTGCTGTGACATGTATCTGTTGAAGTGTGCACTTCTGTGCAGGTAGTGTGTAGATTGGGTAATTCCTTTTTTCTGTCTCCATATAGGCTTGTGATTTGAGTTCTAAAGTACCAATCAGTCAGTTGTGTGGTCATCCAGTACTCTGTGTGGCGCGCCCCCCCCCCCCCCCCCCAATAGTTTTGAGTCAGGGATACACCCACACCCCCAAATCCTGGCCAGTTCTCATGCATAGATTTTTTTTTATGTGCATTCGCCTCTTTCAGTCTGATGAACTTAAACTCTAAAAGATTTGTATTGTGACATCCAATGGAACTGCCGAGTTACTCATGTTGTTGAAATTACGTGCATTTTAACTGGAAGTTGTTAGTATCAACTAGAAGTACTTCCCAACCAAAGGTATGGTTAAACTGTAATTATTGTTTCATGGCACCAGGTCAGACAAAAAGGAACCAGCACGCAATGTTTGGTTTGTGCATGTGCAGAGATGGCTGTGTATTTGAGGATACAAACAAAAAGATAACCAGAACAGAAGTTTTAGATTACAAATGTGAAGTGGGTGGTCCCAGAAATATGCTATATAAAGAACTTTGACCTGTGACCCGGAGATAAAAATATTGTTGTTTTTCTGTCTTCCCCAGCCATGTGTTACAGATTACAACCTGGAATGACCCACGCAAAACTCACAGCAATGTCAACCCAGCCACTATTCCAATTAGCAGCAGCAACAACAACAACAACAACAATACCGCTAACCTCAACACGTCCCCACAGACTGGAGGCTCAGCCCTTGCTAGCCAGCCCACTTCAGCCTCCACCCCTGTCAATGTGGAGAAAGTGCCCCTACCCCCAGGCTGGGAGAGGGCATACACCACAGACTGTGAGGTGTATTTCATTAATCATCTAGACCGCACCACGAGTTGGTTTCATCCCGCAATACGTAAGTTTGTTGTAGATTTCATCACCCTTCATCCTGCTGGTTATCAAAGTTCAGGAGATCTTAATGTTTCATCTTAATATGTTGTTCCCACAGCAATGCTTTATTCTATTCTCACTTATTATAGAAATTGAGATAATGCCTTGATATGGCATAAGGCAGTGTATTCTTACCATTTGTGATTGGATCTGACAAGAAAACTGGCTAAAAGTGAAATTTTTGTATTTTGATCTTTTTATACTTTGTGAAACAGTAGTGTCATATGAGGTGAAACAGTAGTGAATACCGAGATGGACCATTTCTTCTTTCACAATTTGTCCACGAGTTATGTGCGTATAAACACTGTGAGTACTAGTCACAGAGCTCTGTGGTACCAGTCTTTTGCGTTCAGTTATGAAGGGGTGTGGTGCGAATTGTTGTACTGTTGTCATGGATGATATGCGCTCAAGTTGACGGGCGGAAGTTGGCGAATTGAACGGTCTCGGTGTCCTGTGTCTCGGGTGGTGTTTTCTGGAGCATTTCTGTTTTAATAAAATTTAATATCTCAATTCTAAGCAAAATTATGAATTTTTGAAGTGGAAGATAGTGACTTTTTCCTCCTTTGGCACGATTTCTCAGGAATTTAGACTTTCTCAATTTTGTCAGATCCACTCACATTTCAGCAAAATTCCTGAGAGTATCTCACCTCTGGGAGTAGATCTTAAAGTGTTTAAAAGTTGATACAACACTTTGTAAAGTTTAAATGTAACACTTTATCAGTGATTTTCTTGAAATGGGCAGCTAGAGAGATGGAATGAAGCAGTACTGTGGCGAGGAAATGTATCAAGATTGTGTATGGTCCAGTCCACCAGTATCACTAAAGTGTTGTATGCAAATTCTGTAGGCAATAAGAAAATCCAGTCCCTTTTCATTGATGTTATTAATTAATAGGAAATTTCATGCTTATTAAAATCAGATTTCATGTTTCTGATTGACATGTGGATTTATCCACTTCAGGAACAAGGTGCACCCCTAAGCTTGCTTTATCTTTAAGAACATGGTAACTTCCTTTCACATTGAAGCACATCTTATAATGCCATGGTTTACCAATAAGATATTTTTTGTGATGTCATACATTAAGAGTAAGATGTGTCTCATGTTGGTATCTTATAGAAGTAAGATATTTTTCATGATGTTGTTTTAGCAATTTAAGATATTTCTCATGATGTCTTTTAACAGAATGTCAGTTTACGGGCAATTGTTTATCTCTGATGATGTTGTGTTTTAGCAGTAAGATAATTCTCATGATGTCATTTTCAGTCTTTTAGCAGTTAGATTTCTCTCATGATCCATTGTCTTTTGGTAGAGTGTAATAAGATGTCTCTCATGATGTCTTTTAGTAGTGAGATATCTGCCATGATGTCATCCTGTGAAACTAACTTATATCTCATTGTACAGAAGTCTTCATAATTACTAATGCATAAGTACAGTTTCTAAATGTATTTTGCAAATTTCCATTTCAGTTTTCAGAATTTGTGTTCAAGTAGTTATGCATATTAAAATGCCACTGACGCATTTTTGTCACTTTTAATAACTGTATGTGACATATTTTACCTGCAAATACAAAAAAGTCTGGCCGTATTTCTCCCGGACTTGGGTACACATCTCTCTGCTGGTCATTTGGAGCAAGTGCCCTTGTTACACAGCTTGGATATGAATTGTGTGTTTTTTTGTGTGTTTAAAACCACAAGGATAATGAAGCTGCCTTAGAATAAATCACTAGAGATTGTGGCAAGCTGTTGAGAAACAGTTGAGACCCTTGATCTCTGTTTCAATGATCTTTTAGTCCAGTAGTAAGTGAAAAAGCATTAATCTTATTCTGAAATGTAACATTTTCCACAATTTTGTATTCAGTGATTTGTTTAAATGGTGGGGAATATTGGAATATATTGTTATGTTTTTGGACACAATGACATTGTCATAAATACCTCAAATTGTCAGTGAGCAGTACAGACGGGAAAGTGACAGGAATGCACAGTGGAAGCGGATGTCTAGGTCAGTTACAGGAATGTCTGGCATTATTATATAACATAGATGAAAAACGTTAGCAAGCATTTTAGAGGATTTCAATTCGAGGGGGATTTTGATTCCTGTGCTAGATGCCAAGTTCATCGTGTACTTGCTATGTCCAAGAAATGTGAAATATAAAAAATGAGATGAATATAGTAGTGTAGAGGTTCTATTGAAATGGTCATGGAGATGCCTTCTTGTTCCTTGTGTGCCAGAGGTGTCTTTTTTTTTTTTTTTAAATGGCACAGATTTGCAATGTTCTTTCAGGTATGGTCCTCTGTGGGCCACATCTGATTTTCTTCCTAAATCATTTATTATCATTGCTCTATGCTAATGACATAAGTACTGTTGACACTTTCGAGATGTTAAGAAAAAAACTCTTTCTTTTCCTGTCATTTAGTGACGTATGCCATTATAATTCTACCAGATTATTATATTTTCTTGTTGGCATGTTAATTTTTCTATAATATTATCTGATAGCCCTCATGCTCAGGAATGCAATGAACCGTCAGTTGCCTTTTGGCATAAGTCTGACATATGTAATTATTGTATAGCAGTGAGGATATGTTCCAATTTTTTCTTTGTTTTTAAAGAATTTCTAGCTCAATTGAAGGAATATTTATTGCAATTAAAGGAAGATCTGTGGGAATTCTAGGAAAGTGTAATACTCATAGCTGCAGGCATAGGTCCAGTATGACAGACGAGGAGTTCTTAATGCTGATACCTTTGGATAATTCCATGTTGTACATGTGTCATCTTGTTCATATTTGCAATCTTTCCACAGCACCTCATTTACAGAAACCAGGGATGAAGTTTCAGCAGCAGCAGCAACAGCAGCAACAACAACAGCAAATTTCGAGCGGTCCCATCAGTCCTCCACAAGAGCAGTTGAAACACCTCAAGCTGCAACAGCTACAACTGGAGCAGGAACGTCTGAAGAAGAGACAAGATGAGATTGCTAGACAGGTTAGTCATGATGTTATTGTTTTTCACAGTTAACACATCCTTCTTCCGAGAATTACTAGTAGTATGTAATACACTTCAGGGCAAACACCCTTATGCTGAGGCCCTGGAGAAACTTACAAAATATTACAAAAACCACAGAAAAACTGGGGGGTCGCAGCAGGGCTATAAGCAATGTCAAAATTGGGCAAAAAGAAAAAGTTGTATGTAGCAAAGCCCGGCTAAGAAATAATACCCAAAAGATACAATGCAAACTAAAAGAGAAGACAGAAAATGTTCGATATTTCGGCTGTCGCCTTTATCAAGGAAAAAAAAAAGACAAAAAACAACAGAAAATAAAAATGGAACAGAGAAAACAATCGAACAATAAATCAATGGAACAATAAAAGATTTCAATAGGAAATATGTAGAACCGAAACAGAATATGTGCACTTAACTGCTGTAGAAACTTACTAATAGTAATAATGCAAATAACTTGTTTTTCCTAAATTTGTGTATTTGGAGATGTAGTTTTCCTGTTCAGCAGTTGCTGGATTAAGTTTCATTTGCCAAATTTCAAGGTGGGCCCTTCTGGTAGGGTCTATTCCTGTCCTATTGTTCTGTTTACATTGTGTCTATAGTTTTGCATTTTCCTAGCACAGTGTGACTGTCATCAGAGAGTATAGATGTATAGAAAGATCTCACTTCAGCCAAATCGCGAAACTAGGTTGCTGCAGTAAACAAGAAATTGAAGAATTGAAAGAGACCGCCTTCACCAAAGATGGCGTGCATATCTGTTTGCTATGGTTTGTTCATATTTTTGGGCTGATTGAAACTATTTAGAGTCGTTTGTAAGTTCTTATGCCCCATGGAAATGCACAAACGGGTATTGTTTAACTTAGTGACCTACTTTCAGGTCCATGCTAACACTGGTTTCTCGGAGCCTCCCGTGTCTCGCAGTGCAAATGGACCAATAGTGAAACCGCTCTATACGTACATACTCTCTGCTGTCATCATTTTGATTCATTCTGATGTACTTTCTCCAAACTCGTCAAATTTCAGGAGATGGCCCTGAGGGCTCAGGTAGGAGAAGCGGGTATGGGAACACCAGGCGATATCCCAGCAATCTCACAGTCCAGTGAAATGACCACCGTCACGGACCCATTCTTCGGACAAACAAACACCTCTGACCATCACTCCAGGCAGGAGAGTGGAGACAGTGGGTTGGGTACGAATCTTGTTTGAGTGCTGAGAATATGCTTGTATGTGTGCGCTAATGATTGTGTGATTGAATACTTGACAGTGTGTTGGTTTGGCATGGTGCATATCGCCACTGCTCCATGCTAATGGCATAGTCATTTTTGACACTTCTGAGATATGAAGAAAAAAGTGTTTCGTTTCCTACCATTTGGTGACCTATGCCGTTATGATGGTATTGGAGTATTACATTTTCCTATTGGCGCATTTCTTTTTCTATAATATTATCTGATAGCCCTCATGCTCAGGAATACAGTGAACCGGCAGTTGCCCTTTGGCATAAGCCTAACATTCGCATGCTGGCCCCGTATGGTACTTGTTTGACATAGTGGGACGCGCCTACTGATCTTGTGGGTGGATGTTTGGTGGGTGCATCTGGTAGGGTCTCCTCCTGTCTTATCAGTCCGTTATATTCTGTCTATAGTCTTGGGTTTTCCTAACACAATATATCCACGACAACTTGCTTTCTCTAAGCTCCTTCAAACTGATTTTGTGAACTGTCTATCCAGTCAACCTTATTTATAGACAGTTTTCTAAATTGGTCATTTCACATCTCAAGTTATGTTGTGTTACCTCCTGTCTTCAGTCATTTTGTGTCCCAGTCATATTATGTTACTTTATGCCTGCAGTCATATTGTATTACTTTGTCTACAGTCATATTATGTTTCATTTTGCCTGCAGTCATATTGTGTTACATCACGTCTTCAGTCATATTGTGTTACCTTGTATCTTCAGTCATCTGGTGTTCATTTGTATTGTGTTACCTAGTGTCTGCAGTCATGTTATGTTATTTTATGTCAGTGGTCCTGTCATGTTGCTTTTGTCTGGCGTCATATTCTATTACCTTGTGTCCTGCAGTCAAATTGAGTTACTTTGTGTCTGCAGTCAAGTTGTGTGACCTTGTGCCAGGAGTCATATACAGGGTTCCTCCCAACTCCTTAACTACCTCCCAACTCCTTCAGGGAGTCTTTGAAAGCTCCTTGAATAAGCTCTTCAAAGAAGTCTCCTCGAAAAATCTGTGAATTTAAAACATTTCCTTGAAACTCCTTAAAAGATAGCCTGACAGGGACACTCCATACTTAAATAATACTATATCAAATAACAAGAACACAGCACCTGAGTGATCCAGGTCAATTTTTGTCTTACAGTGGTAACCACTGGGAATTCCCGGTAATCAGACCATTTCTTTAAAAATTTCTTTTAACAAGAATTGTCATATTAAAAAAGACCTTTGGGTCTGAAAATCAATGGCGCACCTTGTGTCAAAAGCTCGTGGCTCAATTCCTATAAGTAACGATATTGCAGTAAAGTCCATTGTCTTTAGAATTTGCTGGCGGCAATAAGCCAAAGAAAATCAGTTTTTTGGCTCTCGTTATGGGAGTTTTGCAGCATAGCATTAGCAACGATATTATGCATATGGGCTTAATTTAAAAGATCTTGAAGTTTGCTATATTTTAATACATTGCTTGATTTTGAGCCACAACTGAGTTGAACAGGAGAAAGTGTTTTGACATTTTGAGTGGGGAAAAAAGGATTTTCTTCAAGTAGAAATAAAAATTGGGACAGGAAATTATTCCGTGCCTCAGTTTACACATTAGTGATCGAAACTCAACTTTGAAAATCACATCTGTTTATTCCCCAAGTCAGCGGGCCAAGTGGTAGTAATGGTAGTTTAGTACTTCTAATGCAGGTAAATTTAGACAGGTATTTAAAAAAAACATTTTTTTTGTTGCTATTTTAGGTTAAATCATATCCTCATAAAATCTCCTTGAATTTTAAAAACACCTCATTGAAATCTCCTTGAAAATTGCAAAGGCTTTGGGCAGGAATCCTGTACAGTATTACCTTCAGCCATGAGTTATATTGTATGACCACTCCTGTGTCTGCAGTCAGTTTGTGTGATCTCCCATCCACAGGTGGGATGGGCACAAGCTACAGCCTGCCCAGGACTCCAGACGACTTTCTCGGGAACATGGAAGACATGGACACACAAGACGGGGGTAAGTGCTGATCCTGAGAAGGGGGCGGGGAGTTATTGCTTATCGCCACAGTCATAACGCATTTGCCCAAGTCATTTGGAAAGCGCATTTTTGGAAAGCGTGGAAAGGTATCATTGCTTTGCAAATTTTGTGTCTCCTGCAAAAAATGTTTCATGTCAAAATTCAGACTTTGAAGGCTAAACAAAACTTTATGCTTTTCAGGAAACAAAACAAACTTTATTTTGTCTGGGATGTTAGGCCCTACCTCAAAATATTTAAAAAATGACGCAGGTCATCTTATTGTACCTGTTATGATATTGGGTTCATTTTATGCCTGGGACGGGGAGGTGTCATGTCAGGTAATGGTAAAGGGAGGGGGTTGGGGGGGGGGGGGTGTTGTGTTGCATATCAGGGGTTAGCGCAAACTTAAAAGGGGAGATACAAGTATTGTGTCAGAGATAAATTTTGTGTATGGGGTGGGGGTGGGGACTGTTGCATGTCGGAGGTAAGTGCTGATACGGTTGGTGAATAAATATTTGCTGTTTGCTGGGAATACATGTATTATCCAGTTCTGTGCAATTAATCCTGGAAGGGAAGGACTGAGGAGAACTTTAGGATCTGTTGATGTTTGTTTAGTTTTGTACATGGATTTTCACTGTGCCGCATCGATGCTGCTTGGTACATTTCAGGGTCATAGCCATCTGCTCATATTATATGTTGCATCCAGGGAGGACTTTGTTTCTTTAAAACAAGTGAAATAGGATGCATCAGGTTGGACACAACATGATAGTCTCATTTTAGCCATGGTCAACATCCTTGAACCAGTGTGACATTTGAAGAGCCAGATGGAAGAACGACCATAGTCCAATTTTAAAGATTTTCTGGTTATTTAAACAAATTATTACAGTGCCCATTTTGCCCCAAAGCCCAGTGTTTTTCTACTTAAGTAAAGCCTCCCCCTGATGAAACAGATTGCTTTTCTGTAGCCTCCCCCTGATGAAACAGATTGCTTTTCTGTAGCCTCCCCCTGATGAAACAGATTGCTTTTCTGTAGCCTCCCCCTGATGAAACAGATTGCTTTTCTGTAGCCTCCCCCTGATGAAACAGATTGCTTTTCTGTAGCCTCCCCCTGATGAAACAGACTGCTTTTCTGTAGCCTCCCCCTGATGAAACAGATTGCTTTTCTGTATCCTCCCCCTGATGAAACAGATTGCTTTTCTGTATCCTCCCCCTGATGAAACAGATTGCTTTTCTGTATCCTCCCCCTGATGAAACAGATTGCTTTTCTGTATCCTCCCCCTGATGAAACAGATTGCTTTTCTGTAGCCTCCCCCTGATGAAACAGATTGCTTTTTCTGTATCCTCCCCCTGATGAAACAGATTGCTTTTCTGTATCTCCATTAGCAATGCATTTGGGGATTTTCAAACTTAAAGAATTAATTTTTTTGTCCTGTGGATATGTGACTATGGTCATTTTTCCATCGGGTCTCATTTGTCAATTCCCTTTTACCTGGTATTATTGTTGAACAGACAGAGCTTCCACATTTATCTGGAACCTTTGTTATTACTTACAGGCCCTAAGCTCCAAGGTCAATCAGATTTCGGCAGCATGGACATGGCTGGTGTGAGTGACGGAGATCACCTGACCATGGACTCTGAAGATTTGGTGCCCAGCTTACAAGTAAGCCAGCGTTAGAATTACCAGCAGAGGAATCTTAGCCCTATTTCATACTCAGGGTCTGACAGATCCTAGACACTCATTTCATCATAACATCCGCCAACCGCATGTAAAACAGGGTTTACCAAGAGGCTAAAACTGCCATCTTAACTGTTGGGGATACAGAATATTTGAAATATTATTGATAAAAGTGCTGTTTTACAGGAATCCAATTTGGATTGGAAAGTCAAAGCTTAGACTTGAACCTGTGATCTCAGTACATGTGTATTGGGAAATGGCTGTTTCCATACTCTTACTGTAGGATTGGTAGTTTGGGGTTTTTAGAGTAAATTTCACTAACCTCTGACAGAATGCATAAAATCCTGACCTGTCAGAGAGACAGATGCTAGAATGAAGGGAAGGATTCAGTAGGGGTGAATGCAATGTTGCAGAATGGCACTGTTTTGTTCTGATTTTAGACAATGATCAGAATTGAATTAAAAAAAATTTTTTTTTAAAGTTTGTCGATGAAATCGTACCTGTCTCTCTCGCTGTCTAAGCTTTTTCTATTTAAAAATGTACTTAAACCATGTGGGAAATTGTTTTAGTGACTGATATGCTGTAAATAATAATGCTGTAATTGGACATTAATTTGACCACAATTAACAGAGTCAGTGAAGTCTCCATTCAAACTTGTACAGAGATCATTAGTTCACATAGGTGGAAGTTGTCTACCCTGGTGCTGAAATCAGTGCTTTGTATACAGATCTTTGTCCACCCTCAGTCTGTGTATATTATCTACTATCATGTGTTTATAAAAAATAAAAGTAAGCAGATTTACAGCTTGGTTGAGGCCTGTGACGTGGTTTCAATCCACTTTCCATCTATGAAGATTTTCCAATTCCCACCTATAGTTAGTGTGGAAGTTCAGGCATAACAAGAATTATATTTACTGTTTTAGCTTGCACCGTTGTTTGTTTTCTGGGGGGGGGGGGATTGTTTCTTTGTCAGTTAAAAATTTATTAACCTTTTCTTTTTTAGGAGGAAATCAACAGTGAACTTCTTCTGAAAGACGTAGAGACAGTTTTAAGCAACAAAGATAATCCCTTAACATGGTTGTGAGATCCTAAAGTCATCTTGCTGATCTGTCATCCCATAGACTCTATCGTTATCATCGTCATCATCGGTTTTATCATACACTGGTCAGGGATGACCCCCCCCCCCCCCCCCCCTTCCCCATAGCAGCAGCAGCAACATGTGGACTCAGTGCAGGAACAGTGACCAGTGATGTGACAGAAATTTGCTGGTCATTCACTGACCTGTCCACCCCCCTGACTGTTTATCTACACTCCCAAACACAGACAGAGATATCAACCCATCAGAATATCAGTCGCAATTGTTTCATGCTTTCTCCTCTTCCCAGTGTATCATTGAAAAAATCAAGGTTTTCATTCACCTCAGCTTTTCATAGAATTCATATTTGCACATTCATATATTATATTTTTCTCCAGAATTATATGTTCATTATTTTTTTCTTATTCCTATATGAAAGTATAGTTCAGAGACAGAAAAATTTTATTGGGGAACACACAATTTTGTATCATCATCTGTCTTTTAACATGGTGCGAGTGTTTTTTGTGGTATGTCTGGTTCAATGACTTGTCCCTGTATCTTCCCCTATGTATTGTGCAAAAGATTTATATTATCTCCAGGAGAGAGTGAGGAGTGGTGAAAAACGTCTGTCATGGGCAAATTTAAACCTCTTCACTTTTATTGAACTAGTTTTTGGAAAACTGTTAATTTTTTTAATGAAATGTTCAGGGCTTCCCACTTTTAAAAAAAATGTTTCTTTCCATTTTGCCAAAACGAATGAAGATCTTTATTTAATTTCCACCTCAAAGGTCTTGCATGATGTGTTTGGCACTGCAAGTTGTACAGCATGTTTAGTGTCTACTCTTGTAGTACAGATTATGATCCATCTTAATGAAACCAGATGTGTTGGACATGTCATGTAGATTTTTTAATCAGCCAGCTTTGTTGGGCCACTCTGGTGATCCTCAGGTAGGCACTGAGAGACGAGATCTTATTGGGGAGCCCTGAAAAAAATTAACCCCTGTTCATTTTTGTCTGTGAAATCCAACGTCCAGCTCGGTCAGTCTGAGACGGGAGTGGGGCACTGAGAATGGTTGTGCAAAACTGATATATCTCCCTCAGCAATTTGATTTCATCTGTATTATAATACATCGTCACTAGATCATGACCATCTTCATTGTCACCATCATCATCATCCCCCATCATTATCATCATCTTTCTTTTTACTCATTGTCTTTGCCATTTGTCATCAGCATTCTCATATTCACTATTTAAATATTATGGTATAAGTGAATTCAAATATACATATTAATGAATTATATATACAAATATACACATTATATTTTTTTACTCTCTATATTTTACCCATCAATGTTGTGTTGAATTTTTATACAATGATTTTTCCTTGTTGATGTTAAAACTGTGCCCCTCTCTTGTCTCACACAACTGCAGACTGGAGAACACACAGTTGTGCAAACAGCAACTGGAAATTGCTCTGTAAAGACTGGCCAGTCTGTCTGCCTTTTAAGTTCCAGCAAACTTATTTTCTCCATCCTGATTATGATTTGTAAAACATAGGCAGTAGAAAGTTAAAAGGCTATTCCAACTCTTTTAGAATCAGGTTTGAAAACTGAAAAAAATTATACCAGGGACTAGCAAGTGGGTTGTTTCCATCGTTTTTATCATGTGATATATTCTAAAGGATTTTAGACGAAAAAGCCTAGAGGTAAAAAGTGAGGTGAAATTGCAGTAGTGGAAATGAGAATGTACGGATGTTGGTTGTACATGTGATTGGAGTGTTGTGCTTTCCTGTTGTTTAGAGACTGCCATTTTTGCTGGCCAGTTTACGCCATGGACAGGAGATGGTGGCAGCAAGAAGGTCTCTTTTGTGATATTTTGTCCTCATTGATTTGATGGTTGGATGGAGAAAGACCTCTGTGCACAGTTAACATTTTGTATGATTCACTTTTTTTTCTCCTTTTTTTTAAAGTTCAATTTTTCAATTAGCCTTTGAACTCATGTCAAAACCGGGAAAGACAAGTGATCCTAAGAAGCATCAGCAACAAAATGGAACAATGGATTTTTTATGTTGTTGATGAAAAGTGAATGCAAATATAATTATCTTCAGAATGAGACCATCTGCAGTAAGTGAAATTGGAAGTTTTTCTTATTTGGCCAAAATCTTTGGGCTCTTTGCAGTTTTTTTTTTCCCAAAAGTGATTTTTTTATTTTATTGTTATTTTGTTTTTCCTTGTGAATTTTATTACCTCTAAAAATAAAGCTAAACATGTCTGATGCAGTTTTTTTAATTGCCAAATTGTTGAATTGTGCCGAGTGTGTCGGTGTGTCCGACTGAACCGTACAGGTTGGGACGTCTACCTTTTGTATTGACAGTGTTGTGACATTTTGTATGCTGGGGATGTGGGACTTGTCAACATTTACCGATGTCTGTTTGTGTATTAAATCCACTTACCTTTGTTGAGAACGCACAATAAGTACTTTTGTCATGGATGTCCTACCCTTAGTACCCCCTCTTTTTGCTATGACACCATCAGGTGATAGTGATATGGTAGTAGTTGGGAACAGTGAGTGAAATATGACCCTTTCAGGGAAGGGATACAGAAATAAAATTCTGAATTTGGAGACCTGTGATTGGCTCCAAGCTTTGTTTTGAGAGGCCTTTTGTGAGTGGAGGTAAATCATTCCTCCTCGTCATTGCTCTCACCTTAGTACAGCAAAACTTGGTGAAGCGGTGTTGTACTGAATGGTGCATGTAGGGTGTGTATGTTGTTGCTAAAGTGATATCACTTGTTTGTTGTTGAGGATGTAAACTGCTGAGGTTACTGATGTAGCGCAGAGGTGATTCAGGTGATAAAAGTCTTTGATTACTTAAACCCAATTATGTTTGAAGTGTTGCTCTTTTTCCTGTGATTTGATGAAAAAGAAAAACAATGTTTTCTTTTGTGCCTGTGGTGATTTTAAGGCTTTCTGTAACGTGGATGAATTTGGCTGAAGATATTATTTCTAGAAACCAGCAAGTTTTGAGAGAATTTTATTGACTATAGATTTCTTGACTTTCTTTTCCTTCACCAAAAATTTAGCCCTTCATTCTTCCTGCAATTGTACATTTTTCCTGTGTTGTAAGAAGACTTTACAAGTTGCTGGTTGTGAAACTTCAAGAATGATTCTCTCATGATTTTGTGCTATCGAGGCCAGTGTTTGACCAGAAGAGTCAATGACACCGGGGCCAGAGAAGTTGGTCAGTAGTTGTGCGAGCCAGAAAATGTTAAGTTTTGAGAAGTATCAACTTTCAGATTCCGTTTTTCTTTCTTCTCTCAATGCAAATTTCAAACTCCCCACATTGTGAGTATCATTCCTGTGTAATTTAAATTAGAATGGTTAACCCTTTCTTTGTATTTCTCAAATTTCTCTCAACATTGGCAAGGAGAAAGCACACACTTATTTATTGGTCATTTTGAACACATTTATTTTCATCCCCCTGTCACCCAATTGTTTTTTTTTCCCTCCCATACCAATGACAACAGAATTTTTTTTATTTCCTTCCATCAAAAAATTTCCTGTTCTATATTTCATGAACTCAAATTTAGAATGGATGCCATTTTCATGTTCGTGATAGAACAGGTTTCGTTATGTGTTGTGCATGAAAGGCATTCTCATCAATTTCTTCACCATCAGTTATCAGCAAACATCTTTTGTTATCCTGCTTGGTTTACCCATCATGTTTCAATTATGACATGCAAACATTATTTTGTGTTCTCAGTTTGTTATTAATTACCATGAGCTGCTGCATTCGTACATTATGTTTTGCTAACTGCTCTGTACTCGACGCTACTTTTTACATACTATTGTTTTTTGTTTTTTTTGTTCAGAATGTTTGTTTCAGATTTACCCCATACTTAATATCGAAATTATTTACAGAACGTATTTTAGTCTCTTTTATTTTCATGCATAGGGAGGAAAATTTGATTCATGTTAGTTTTTTAAACTATGAATTTGTGGTGAGAAATTTTTTATTGTGTGATTTTTCGGCCTTTTGCATGCTTTTGGCCAAGTTTGCCGTTTCAAAAAAATTTTTTTTAACAATAATGAAAAAGAAACATAAGGAGGTGAAAAGAATTGTAAAGTAAAACTGTATAATATTGTAAAATATCTCTTGCTGCATACCTTTACAAACTTTGTTGTGCTGATAAGATTGAAACGTAACCGTCCTCCCTCCAGCCCCTTCTTATTTGATGAACATAATTATATAAACCGGTATTATATATAATTGAATTTTTTATTCTCCTGAGAAATTTGACCATCTTTTGCCTTGTGTGAAGGATCTAGTTTAGACATATTTAATTATTGTACAGTTGAATAGCAATTGTGAAAGAATTCAGAAATCTTTTGAAATTGTGTAGCTCAGCTGGACTGGCATTTTGATTTGATTAATTACTACTGTCAGCTACTTACTGAGGGCTGGCTGCTTTGTCTTCTTTACTTTTTAACGCACTAAAAAACAACTTTGATGCCCAGAAATGACAATTGTCAATCACAACATTACACTATTATGGTCCTTTGAAAAAATGAGAGATAAGTAGAATATGCAGATTTGACCAACGAGCTCCGTCTCCTTTCACTCCTTAGTGGCATCAAAAACAAAAACCCACATACTTGTTGCCAGGGCGATGACCAAAACCTGTCAGTCTCTCCCAGTTTTATAAGCAGCAAATTTTTCTCTCCATATAGATCCAATTCTTCTCATAGTCTAGTGAAAATCTTTGACATTTAACGATTATTATTGTGTTATTTTGCTTTTGTATTGATTTTCGTGATTTGTTCATCTAAAAGCCAGCCTTTCGTCATCTGATGTTTGTAGAATGTTGGTTTTTATCTCAACCCTCCTCATGGTTAGGTTTATTTTAGAAGCATTTATCAGGTTATGAATTTTTCGTTGTTTTGTTCTACTGGAGCCAACATCAATGCATATCAGTTGAGTTCAGTTCTGTGTCCCCACATTGGAATCATTGCATCAACACACTGGATCATCATATGCCATCATATTTTTGATAAATTAATATGAAGCAAGGGATTATTGTGAAAGATGGTCTAGGATCTCAGAACCGCCCAGCTAATCAGTTCGTACTTTCCCACAGCGACCCAAGCAGTTGCAGTTTTACAGTGAACTGGACGATTTGTTATCGCTGGTTAATTTCACCTGCATTTTACATAGAAGTTCAGCTGTGGTCAATGAGTAAAAAGTTTTCCAAGAATTCCTGATGTCCCCCCACCCACACATACATTCAGTCGAATGTGTATCACTGTTTATTTCTGCTCTTGTAAGAGGGGAGAACACGATATCGGAGGTTTATTCCCCAGGGCACCTACTACCCCCCACTTATAGATTTACTGATTGTAGAACACACAAGACAGCATACACAGACTTTGATTTTTAAAATTTTTTTTTTGGTTTTTTTTTTTTTTTTAATTATGTAAAAAATTTGGCTTTTTCTTTCCAAATTCCTCTTTTGAATTCTTTCACTTGTATGTTTAAACACAAACGAAAGACCAGAGAGAAAAACATTTTGTAAAGCTGTACAAATATTTTGCTGTGCTCTTTTCAATCACCAGTTTGCAAATTGTTCAAGAAACTGAGAATCTGCTTTTCAAGCTGGAAACAAATGATTAAACTATGAGGAATAGATCTGATAATGCCGGGCTTCCAATGCTTTAGCTTCAGATTTTTATATTGCAGTTTCGTCCAAAAACAAGAAGATTCAAAAGTGCAGCTAATGTGCATTAAGATTTTCATGTTTTCGTTTTCGATCCTTTTCCTATTTCGGTGATAACGGTTTGGCACAAAGTGAAATGTGCTGTCATTGAATTGAACCTATGGAAACCTGTTGAGGCCATATTTTATTTATTTGTGTGTCTACTACATAGTTTCCAAGTGGCCCAGATGTGACTCCACTGTCAGTGAAGATAAAGAGACAAATATACAGGTTTCCTGATCGGATCCGACAGATTACAAGTGTTGGTTGTTGGTACAAGATACCACTGAAGACACTTCAACTCAATCTATGCAATATTTAAATTTTAGAAATAAATCCAAACCGAATTATGTGAGTACATTCCAAAACTTTTTATTGTTGGAGAATATGATGGTGCACTCATCCAGGTCCTGCTGCCGATTCAAGCAATATTTCGTCACTTTTTGATCTTTGCCCTCCTTCTCCAAATCTACATCTACATTTTTATATTTGTTATCATAGTACAATAAACAAATGTTTATCATCACCATATTATGCAAGATGATATTGTTAACCATATGTGTCTAGCTTGCAAAGCAATGTTATGCTCATATTACAATGTTTGTTACTTGTGTGATACAGACTTGCCTGGATACAGGTTTTCGAAATCCCTGTCAAAATTTTTTGCCTTGTCCTGCCAAATTCTACAGCCGTAAATGTCTGCCTGGTATGCTGTCAATGTGGTCCTATAGACCCACTTAAATCAGTACAGTTAGAGCTGACATGATTATTGTGTTTGTCAGACCTACTGGTCCTGTCTTGTCATCCTTCTGCATTAGAGAGACAGTCACCTTTACAGCTGCATAGAAAACTGATTATATTGAAGTGACACTCAATATAAGCAGCTTCTTTCGATGGAAAATTCCTCACTTATCAAATAAGTGAATGGCAGTAGCATGTACGTGCAAGAAGTATGTATCACACAATCAACATCATTTCATATAAATTATCAATATGCAAAACATTTTTCACATGCTTTTTTCATATAAAAATCATCAAGGTTGTTGTCTTCGGACAAGAAAAATATGTCCAATTAATACACATAAAATATATTATATTTTTGAGTCCAGTTTGTGTGGAAGCCACAGATAAAAGTGATTGAAATAAATTCATTATCAGCCCATAACCTGTGATGTTGACATGAACAGGATATAGTAAGGGGGGCCTTTTGAGTTTTATTTTTGATTAGTTTTTTTTTTTTTTTTGCTCTAAAAAAAACTTTGTTGTTTCCACGTCAGACAAATTTCTGAGGACTGTTCAGAATCGTAAAGTTTCAATAAGAAAACTTTTAACCAAGTGTTTGTTAGAAAGCCTGGGGTGACTTCTTTGAAAATTGATTGTTCAGTTACTTGCGAGACCCAGAACTCGGAATGGGATTCAAAAGGTTAGAAAGCAAAATTACCCGAGTTCTGTTGTTGTTACCATATTTTTTAGTTAGAATTAGTGAAAGACCCGGGTTTATTTATTTATTGTTTTTCAGTTGTAGTGCTACAGTTGTGTGGTAAATTACGAATGAAGTTTTATTGGTCCCACCATGTAGACATTGGTCTAGAGATTTTAAAAGTGTCAAGGTCAATGCGGACAATTTTATCTGTGAAAATTCTGTTTGTAACCTAAAGTTCATGTGTACCCGGCACACCATTCTTAGGTCCACCATAGCTTGTATATAACAAATATCAAGGTTTTGTACATACGATCATATTGAAGAATGGAATGAATAGAGAAAAACAAAAAAAAAAGGTTTCTGGACATAAAAAAAAAAAGCTATTAATTCATCTTGCACTTACTTTACAGGAAACCATAAACATGTTGATAAACGTTGAAATTTTTTTGTTTAATCCACATTGGAGAGCTGTAGATGTGTATTTGCTGATAAGCAACATAAGATCTTGTATCCTTTTGGAACGAATCTGTTCTTGGAAACAGCTATGGATTTGTGCAGGGAGATTTTGCCAGAACACTGTCATTTTCAGACATGTTTCGGAAAGACCAGAGCTAAGACACACCTACAGCTCTCTGTTTCAAATTCATAATTTTTTCCCCCCAAGTTTTCAAAATACCTGATAAATATCACTGATTGTATTGGGCTAAAAAGTAACAAATAAAAAATATGAAAAAAAAAAAAGTAAACAAAAAAAACAACAGATGGTTATGTTGTTATTTGTTGTGTTTGAGTTTTGAGTGTGAATTTACCTTGTTTGTCAGTAGCAAAATGATTTTATTGTGCCCAGCAAGGAGTCGATAATTTATATTGTGAAAATGGTTGAGAGGTCGACAGGGATGGAACAAGGCTGGGCCCAAAAATGGCCTGAAATTGCCACTGCTCCCCTTGCGAGGTTCAGGAACAGTGTCCTGGTGAGGGAACCACCTCAGGCCAAAATGGATTTTATGTAGGCTACTTCAAAAGCTAAATTGGGCCATTTTGAGTGCACTTATTTGTGAAATTTTCTAAACATGAAATTAGAAAAAAAAAAACAAAAAACATTTTCTCCTGACCAAAAGCTGTTCGAAAAGCTTACACCCCTGGGCTTACCATAAATATGCATTGCCTATTCTGAGTCAAAATTTTGGCAAAAAGTTGTCTGTAGCAAAGCCTCGCGTAAAAAATAATATGCAAACGATACAGTGAAACGTATTATTTCTTACGTGATGAGGCTTTGCTACATATAACTTTTTCTTTTTGCCAAATTTTGACTTTGCATATATACCCTTACTGCGACCCCACAGTTTTTCTGTAGTTTTTGCATTGCCTATTCTGATCTTTGCAAGGAAAATTCTCCCAAGAAATCTGGGTCTACTGGATACCTTGTCAGAAAATTGACAAAATTTGATGGTTTCTTTTTTCTCAGATTCTCCACAAAATTTTGAACTGATTTCATTCTCTGCAAATTCTGCATTAAACGATCACATTCTCTTTTGATTGACTTCCATATTTTGGCATGCTGTGCAGATTTTCATAGGAATTGACAATGACAGTTATGTCTAATGCAGCCTTTTGATAAAAACTTGACAAACATGCAAAAATTTCAACAAGGGGAAAACAGAAATCATTCAGCTTCATGTCTTTCAAAGTGACCTGCTTGTGTGTAATACCTTTGTTGTTTCTGTTTTAGCCTGCACAAAAACCTTAAAAGTCATCCAAATCTATTGGTAATTTGCCGAGAATTTCACAACTTGGCCAAATAATACACAACTCACAGGAATTAAGATCTTCAATCATTTTTAATTTTTTCTCCTTTAGAACAATATAAATGCTGCTTTGAAGGTCACCTTTTATACAACAATGTATCTAAAGCTTTTACTTACAGTATACACAAGACAGTAGGTAAAGCATGGCTTTGAAGATACGTCTCTTGACCATCAGACCCCTCCATTCAACCAAGGACTATATAATGATTTTTCTGCCATAAATAATTAACAACCTGTAACAACATTAACTTTTTCCCCCATCAAGACAAAATCAATCATGCAAGTTTGACTAAACTAAATCCTGTCTCTTGACATGTCAACAAGTGACTGAAAAAAACAACAACAAAAAAAAAAGAATCTGGTGTACAAGTAGAGACAAAGACCATTTTGGTGATAAAGATGAATTTGAAAAGGACTGGGAATTTTTCACCACCATATGCAAACATAATTAATAGAAAATACCCCAAATGTGTCGCTTATCCTTCAGATATCAAATCTGTTTCCCTCTCAATGGTTGTAACGGTCAGGTGGAAGGTGAAGCACGTGATTATCTGCTTGGTGGTCAGCAGCGAAGTGACTGGTGGTGGAAAGTGGCATTTCTCATATTGTCACTGCTCTACAATAATGGCATTAGTCATTTTTGACACTTTTAAAATATTAAGAAAACACTGTTCTTTTCCCATCATTTGGTGACTTGTGCCATTAAGATTCTGTTGGATTATTACATTTTCCTACTGGTGCACTTATTTTTGTGTACATGTCATATTATCTGATAGCCCTCATGCTCAGAAATGCAATGTACGGTCAGTTGCCTTTTGGCCTAAGTCTGATAAGTGATATATGCCATTATCGTGGAACGGTGACAGTATTACCAGTTAAAATCAGTGTCTACCAAATAAGGTGACTTTGTAAACACAAACCACTGATGACCACTTATCTAAGACTGAAAATTCAATACACATATCGTGCATGGGATAGAGATCTACTGATCTTTTGATTTAATTCTACAATGTATTTTTCTAAGCCATTTCAATGCTTTGGGAGGGGAGAGAAATGTAAAAATTTCTTTGGGGATAGAGTTACATGTGTTTCCCTGTGTTTAAAAATGCCCCAAGTTTGAAGGAAATGGGAAGCTGGTGTTAACTCTCGTACCATGATGAGTGAACCCGTCCATGTAACGCCCCGTGCAGGGATAGCCAGCGGCCAGTCAGCCGATCGTTCACGTGTTGCCGATAACCTCGGCAGTCAGGGTTAAAATTGCCTTTCTCCAGAAGAAACTTGCTCTGATGGGACTTAGAAGAGAGAAGACACACTATCACTAACATTTTACCGTGGTACACACCTTCTTGGAGGATGAAGTTCTTTTCATTCACTGCGAGGCTCATAAATAAAAATCCTGGAACTGACTGACTTCAAACAGTTTTAGATTTGTCAGTAATGGCTGCCTATCCTTGAATGAAATTGTATACACAGTAAATAGAATATGGAACCACACTCATACAATTCGCAATGATTAGGTCACATGATTACATCCTCCACGTTGGCATAGATAATTCAAATTGGTTTCGGTGAAATATACAAAAAACTCAAACATTCTGAACAATAATTTTAACACAAAATGTACAACAAACTATAAAAAAACAACATAATGTCGTCACCGTTCCCCAAGAGGACTAAGACTGTAGTAACTCAAAATTTCGAAAAATCAGCTTTCATAATTATATTCAACTACATTCAAAGCCGCATCGAATGATCTTGGATTCTGACTCTTAAACTGGAAAATAATCAAAGAGCAAACTTTCAAAAAGTCATCGTAGCCAGTCCAGTTGTGCTAAAAAAATAAAACAGCTGTTTGCTTCTCCTGAAAAGTAGCCAAAACGATTACTATAGTTTTAGGGAACAGGGATGATATGTCTTTCAACGGTGACCTAAATATTTTTTACTGCATGGCACAACCCCCTCCCTATCTTGATTGAGAAGAACTCATTCTTATGATGTGTTTTAATAATATGTGTGGTCTGTGCCAAAGAGTTTATGAAAATTGAAAGTTCCTTCTTGAAGGCCTACATTCTTTTTAAAACTAAGCCACAAATTTACACCTGAATCAGCCACAAGCTCACTACTCTTCCCTAAATCCTAAAATTAGCATCTAAAAATAGCAATGTTGGTGGGATCAATCATTTCCATTTGAAAAACAAATCGGAAGTAAATGAAACCTCACACATCTTACATCATTTCATGAATACACAACATGGAAGGAAGTACATGTACAAACTATATCACCGATTTCCACAAGAGAGAGTCAAAACAATATAATTTATGTTGCTATACTAAACACTGCTGTGCAGCAATACAAAGGACAGGGTTTTTTCCTTGTCTGCCTGTACAGCAAGAAATGGTACAAAATGTTAAGTCAACTGCAGTCACATGTTTTAGTTGTAATTCATCAGATGTCAGTGACACCTGGTTGTTGCCCTGATTGCCATACAGAAATGTGGCATCAAACAAGACTGATGTTTCAATAGAGAGAAAAAACATAACAGCAGCAAGTGCATATTTCACTCACAGATAAGAATGTATTTTCATCTATAACCTAAGTGTCTCCCGCTGTGTGTCCCTGTATACACAACATTATCAGTGAAAATTCCAGTATGAACTGTACCGACAGTATGTTATCAATATAATGCTATGGGACCAACCTGGTTCACAGCTTGTCACGGCTCTCTTTCATCTTCAACAAAACTACATAATGCTAACATGCTCTCTATGTTTCTCCCCAATGCACACACTGAATACTTTACTTTGTAAAATATCTGTGATTTTAATTTTTATACTTCCTGTTCTGGCACACTCCCAGGGAGGTATAATTCAGATAAAAAAGCAAAGAGTGGGCGAAAAGCTGCTCATATTTTTGTCATAACATAATGTAATTCTAACATGTTCTTTTTGTCTCTCCCAAATGAACAATTAATTTGAATGCTTGAATAAAATATCTACATGTGTAGTTTTATATTTCCTATTCTGCACCCACCCACCCATAGAAGTACTATTCAGAATAAACAAGGAAGGCAGGGTCATTTTTTGTCATGTTATATCATATATGTGATCCAAATCTATATCTTGCGACTCCCTCGACTGATCACGAGCGGAGCTCTTCCCTGGTGGATCACGAACAATCTGGCAGGTGGTCAGAAAGATCTATACCTTTCTGAGGTATTACTGGTCAGCACAGTCTAATGCTCAGCGACTTTACATGAAAGGCTTGCAACAACTGAAGATAGGCTGACACTGATGGGTTGTATCCATGGCCCTGTTGCTCTATACTTTTCAAAGTCTCTGGAAGCTGCCCACTGAGTATGTCAATGTGTGTCTTGGTTACCATTCAAGCAGTCCACTTCAGACATCTGCAACGATACAAAACTGTGTTACTTAATTACTTAATACTTTTATTAGGTAGTCCAAACCAAATTTAATATTTAACCCAATAACTTAGGTGCTATCGCCATATTATAGAGCTTGCGATTCTGGTTGCAACACTTTTTATTTCATGAAAATCCATTTGTAAATAAAAAAGTTATGGCAATTTGAAAATTGCAAAAATACGTACAAATTCGTCACATTTTCAAATTTGACAAACCCTTGAATTCGATGTGTAACTATTGCGCCATTAACTCTTTCCCTACCACACATTCTGGGCAGTATTCCACGATTGGACCAAGCTATATATATATATTAGCCACCAGTTTGTTTCCTCAATAGACAACCAAAAAATATGAAATTGTGTGAAAATGAATGTAGATTCAAAATATGAAGGTTTGAATGTACAACAGTGAATTGTATTTACAAAAATTGTGTTTCGTAAACACTGGATTGGAATTGAACATGAATTTCATGAGCCGCAAAATGCGGTAGGAATCAGGATTTCGCTTGAGCCGCAAAATGCGGCTCGCGGTAGGAAAAGAGTTAATACTTGAAACAGCGATAAACTCATTTATATCAACTGGAAAGTTTCCATAATATTGGCTTATTTTTTTTCAAACACTCACGCCATATACTTTTAAAAAAAAATAGGGCTCAATGTTGGCGATAATGATTAAGGTAAATTTTGCTCGATTTCACAAGGAGCGTGAAAATCAGGATTTTTGGCAAGTTTACAAAACCAACTTTTGATCTAATTGAGATAAAAAGACATATCATACATCAAATTAATCAGAATTTCAAGCTCTACAATGTGGTATTAGTTTCAAGATAGCTGTGATAAATATGTTTATTCTGATCTTCTCCAAAGTTGAAAATTATAAGCCGATAGCCGGCGCGGCCCGACTAGGCACGCCATCATGCCTTGCTCAGCGTATGTGTTGTCTATTGTCTAAAATTTGGTGACCTTTGTTTGGAGTCTCGCAAAGCAATCAGGGAGCTGGTTTCGTATGAGAATAGTTGATTTTTAAAAGAAAAAAGGTCTGTCTTTATTATGATTAATTTTTGAAAGCTGAGTTTTTTTCCGATCATGCAGAAAAATACGTTTAGATTATTTACTTGAATTTTTCAACGGGAAGTCGGCATCGTACCGCCATCAAAATATATGAAAATAAATGTCTATTTTTGCTTTTTCAGAATAAGGCCACTTCACTGGTGTGCCCAATGCGTGATTAGTTTGCGAAGCGTTTGAAGAACGTCAGTCCAAAAATCTCGTTCTGGTTCGAGCAGATTTCACGCAAAACGGCCGCGATGGTGGGGTTTATAGCCAGCGCATAGAAATTGCTACTGGCTATCTTTCATTAAATTAATAACACTGTTTGAAAGAAGAAAAGTTGATCTTTTCAATGATACCAAACACATTTATGATTGAGTTATGGTTATCGTGATACTAGCATGGGAGAGATCGATGTTTTTACAAAATCGGCTGTCGAGAGTACGCTCGGCAGGCAGGTTTGGACTACCTACTTTTATCAACTTAAATGAATCAATAGCTATGTGATCTTCCAGAGAATGACATCACTGTTAATGAGGAAAATCAAATTTTCTTTCAGTACTTTCATTAGTTATCACTATCATAAACTTGTCATGAACAACACTGTACGCTTCTGCCTCACAGGTATAAATTTTTATCATCATTGGGAATTGGAAAATATTCGTAGGGCTAAAAATAGACATAAACCACATGTCAGGCCTGAAACTGGCTGTAAACTGCAGTGTTTCATATTTTTAAGAATGCATGATAATATGTGAGTGAGCCCCACTAACCTCAACGGAAGTTGCACTGGACCAAACGGAGAAAATCGCGATTAAACACAAATATCCAATTTTGGTCAATACTTAAAGTTAAACCATTTTTCTACATTCTGTGAAAATATCAGATCTCAAATCAGCCTCTAAATATGATAAATATTGCTTTCAATGCCTTTAATTTTGCCTTTGACATCGAATATCACAGCAATAACAGGGTTCATTGAACTACTGATAACGTCAAAATCATCGTCACAAAATGTTTACAGAGCATGTATCATTTATATTGCCAGAGACATGCAAAATTTCATAGCCTAGGTTAATTACAAGTACCCGCTGCTAGGGAGATAGTAAGGCCACCCATCTCGCCGAGAGCGAACATTGCCTTTCCATCTTTAATGGCGATTTTCTTGCAAGTTACTTCCATTTTTGACCGAAGGGTAGGTGTCTTTCAAAAGCCATAACTTTGTGATAAAAGGAGCATTACAATAATTTTTACACCAAATTAAAGATGAGAGTTCATACTTTATGGTGATATCCATAACTCAAAACTGAAAAAATGCGACTTCCGTTGAGGTTAGTGGGGCTTGCTCACATATATGAATTTACAAAGAGTGAGGGCCGACAAAAATCTCAATAGGGCTGAAATCAGCTCTGAGGAAGACAATTCCCATCTCAAGCTTTTAAAACTGATAGGGTTGATTTTTTTGCTGTTACATTGGTTAAGAACTCTTTGGTTTTCTTTAAAAAAATCTTCAGTTGATACAAGATCTCAAAATTTGTGATGATTCATGTTTTAAAATTGAACTGTCTCAAATTATGTCTGAAAAATTTCATTTAGCAATAAGAAAAAACATCAGAAGACACAAAAAAGTCTGACCTTGTATCCTGATGTGTACCCAGACATCTGACACAACAGTAGCGTGCACCACACTGGACACACGTGTAGTTAGATGGGAATGTGCGTGAGGTCAAGGAGAATACAATACTCTTAAATAATTATCAATGCAGTGGGGCTTACTCGGGTAATTGAGGCACTGCCTAGATCATCACAAAATCACTCTGAACTCTCAACATTATCTAAATTTATCAAAGTAATAGACAATACATTGAGACTCTTGTCTTGATCACCATAACATCACCCTGAACTCTCAAAATTATTAAAGTTATGAAATTATCAAAGTAGTAGATGCTGTGAAAAGCTGCTAAAGATTTTTGTATTGCTATCCTTAACCGCTAACAGGAATAACTGCACCACTGTTTTGTCTTAAAACCGTGCCCTATAACATGTCATGCCCTTGACATGACAAGGTTCTATCTCCATTTTTTTTCCGCTGAACTGAGTTACACATTACTTCTCCATTGTGTGTCAAAGTATCAAGTGGTTTTGTTGTGTAATTGGTAAGTATTACTAAAAAGCAAAAAGTCATATCATCAAAAGCTATAAGCACATGAAATTTCAATCATACATTTCTGAAAAGTTGATGGAAGGGAGTTAGAACCTCTTGTCATTCTAAGGGGACAATACATTTAGAAATTATGAAATAGACTTAAAGTAAACTGAGAACACAGTTTCAAAATGCGCTAAAATCACCCTCTGACTCCTCCCATGTCATCATTGTATGTTGTGGTACAACTGAGTACAAGTACATGTCTTTGTTTCGCACTTGATGCAAACTCCCCCACCTCCCCGACTTTTATGTGATCGAAATCAGAAATACATATGATCAAAGGATATCCACACACAGCACAGAAATGCCTCTCAGGAAGTTTGGATGGAGGAGCACAGGCCGTGACGTAAGATGGACCATCTTTGTTCATCATATGCTGGAAAGAAACAGAAAACAGAAAATGAAGGGTACATCACATTTTCAGGTTGCAATGTAAAAAAAAAAAAAAACACGAAACAAAACCAAGTGACAGTACCCCACACAAAGCTGCAACGAAGATACAAGGTCATCAAAGGCATAAAACTAAAAGCTGAAATAATATGGGATAAATGAATCACAGTTCTCTTGTGTAACATCGTCAGTTCAAAATATTCACAATCTAGTTTTCACATTCTGCGATAGGCAACAGATTCAAGATTTGCTGAACACCGAAAGATAATAAATGTAACAGCTTATAAATCCTACTTTCATCTCTGAAAAAATATACTACCCATGCCCAGAGATAATCACCATTTCCTACCTCTTCCTCCAACAGAGCAGCAAAACTTTTCCTGTACCTCAACTTGAAATCACCTCTTGATTTCCGCTTTTTCTTGGAACCTGGAGCTGCCATAGGAATAAACAAAATGGAAAAGCTAGAGATCAGGATGTTGAAAACGGCAAAGTCTGACAATCATTTCATTCTTTCTTCAACTTTAGCACATACTAGAATGCTACGGCAATATCCATGACCAAATTTTTAATTATCATTACAGAATTTGAGAAAAGTTGACTGCAGAGGGAAATTCAGGGAGGAGTACCTCCGCGCATCAGAGGCACACTGCCAGCAAGGAGATTTCAAGGAAACTGCACTGAGGCGTGCGACCAAGACAGTTCTCTACATGGACGTTTCCTACCTAACATGCAGCTCAGCAATTTAGAACATGAAACAGGTGCCTGACTAAAGCTGTCCTAATACAATACTCCTTCTGATATTCACCTTGTGACCATGGGAAATAATTTCACAGTTTGGAATACAGATTGCACATTTTTCAACCACAACAATTACTATTCACAAAATTGGTAACTGAAGGTGACAGATATTGTTAACCAAACCATCAAACTGACCTGATGTTGAAGTATCCATGACTTCCTCAAATTTGGGTGCCTTCTTACTCATTTTCAGATCGGCATGAGGGTCATCAGAAAAGTTGTCTTGCTCCAAAGCCTCCAAAGCTTTCCGCTGACGACGGCGTCTTGAGGCTTCATCCAAAATTCTGACCTGCTGCACATCTTTGACCCGACCTGATTTGAAAAGTTACAGATTAGAATGGGTGCCTCCTGAGTTTCCCATAAAGTACTGTAGGATAATGTACTACCAAAATTTAACAAAAATCCCTAAAGATCCGACGTCTTTTAGTGACAATACGGGAGGACTTCCGAATGCGTTCCATAATTCAACAAGTGCACAGGCATTGTCAGATTGATATGTAACGACATGAGGGTCTAGTCAGTTTGTATCATCGAGGCCGTAGGCCGATGTTCGTCTGGGCAGTAGTCAGATTGACATATCAGGGAAAGCCGCCGGGGTAGCTATGTACTGTTTTCACTCGGGCTATGGAATGCATTCGGAAGTCCTTCCGACAATACTTGCATATGCAAAGTCTAACTCGATCCTGAATTCAAAAGCTAATGTTTTCAAAGGCTTGTACCAATAATTTGTTTAGATTCCACACTAGATTCTGGACCTAGAAAAACATCACTTTTCACCACTGTTCTGTGTGTTCAGGCTTCATTTCTTACTCTAGATAAATATAGATTCTACATCTAGACTAGATCTAGTCTTGACTTTTTGCATGATGGTAATTTTTGGCATGCTCAGCAAAGTTACTGTTCGATAGTTAAAGCAATGTTATGAAATGTAAAAAAAAAAAAACCCACTGAAGATCTACTCTGTCTCTAGATCTAGACTCTGCTAGTCTTGCATGAACAGTATACAAACAATGCCATAGTAGATCCCTGGACAGTGATAGGCCTACCAGATCCCTCTTTATTTTCAAGATACCTGACTCGCGCTTTTCTGTCATCATCGCCATCACAAATTCGTTCCGCTCCTTGCTTACTTTCTTCTCTGTACCCGGTAAGAAATCAAAATGCTAGTAATGCCAAATGGTGATCGTTGTGTATCCGGAAGTTGTGCTAAAGGTTTGTTCCATAATCTTAAGGTCCAAAACGCATCCGAAAGACTTAAAAAGAAAAAAAAAAATCCCCTTCTGTCCTCTCACCCCATCCCACCCACCAGTAACGATTATCATTCTCTGCCATATTATCTATAGGCCATATTTCTATCGAGTGGCGTGCCGAAGTTTTCACCGTTTGTTTCATAATGTGCATTTTTCTTTTTTTACAGAGTTAAAAAAAAAAGAAATATTGAGACTGGCTCTGCATTGGTCTTGGGCTCATCCTTCAACCCCAGGGGATCTCAACAGTCAACTGAACCTAAATCTTGTAGGCCTATGCACCAGTCGCCATTTTTGGAGGATTTCATGTTAACTAAATTCGACGTCGACAGCAGATAATGACATCAACATTCACATCAAACAGACATCTTCCTGGGGAAAAAACTCTTTTTCTTTCAGGCTTTTTAAAGTGGGAAAAAAATTTCACAGACCTGTTGTCGGCGAATGAAGTAAAACGTAAATGTCCTTATGTTTTGAAGGTATAATGTTAAATATAATGTAATTGTAATCATATATTTATATACAAAACCCAGACAAACATTGTGTCTTCATGTGGAATTCATGTCTCAGATTAGAGCTCAAAGACACAAAAGTTCATACACACACATAAAGACACACACACACTCACACACACACACACACACACTCACACACACACACTCACACACACACACACACACATATATAGGCCTACACGCTCGCATAAGCAGCACGTAGCAGAGACACACACTTGCAGAGATATGCTGACAAGTTTGCCAACATTCTCGTAATTATAGTATATTAACCTTTGTGTCTGAGTGCATCGTCTCTGTACACGAGGCTTTCTACATACAACTTTTTCTTTTTGCCACATTTTGATTATTTAATGACAGGTGAACAAAATTTGGCCACACCACGTGTAGGCTATATTTTGTTTCATTTTCCTAACAGAATGCCAGCTAAGACTGACAGACCTCCTTCCTTATCCAGGAACTGGTAATACAGGCCTATAATAAGTGGAAATCGAAGCAGGATAGTCCTACAGTGGATACCACCACACTGTGGAGTGCCAGGCAATGAGGAAGCAGACCAACCGGCCAAGGAGGGTTCAGACTAATAACTGGTCAAAATAGGCTCCACCACCGTATGTTCACCAAGTTTAGAATAGGAACATCTGCCGTATGTGAGTGCAGCCAGTCTCCTCAAAACACAGAGCATATATTGCAGAACTGCGCACTCTTCTCAGCACTATAATAATAGTTCGTCCATCAGGTATGATGATGACCTTAACAACACCAGAGGAATAAAGAACAGAAATTGTTGAGAATTTCAACACATGGACAATAAAGAGAACTAAAGGACACAGAGGACAGAATGGAAAGACTGTTCTTTCATGTCTTATGGCTTCTCATGTGACTGATAAGTCCTATTTTTGCCCTGCAGACCCTTCCGCATAACTGACAAGAGTGCTCCGTTGGTTCAGTACCACTGGGCCTTTTCTTGCGCCGTTCTCTTTTTTTGATAGCCTGCTGGACTCTGTCAGCTTCCCATGCTTTGCTGCCTCTGGTAAGGGCCGCCCTCCAATTTGCACGATCAAGCGAGAGCTTTTCCCACTCACTCACATCAATGGCAAAGGCCTTCAGTGATTGCTTGAGAGTGTCTTTGTAACGTCTTCTCAGCACTACCAGAAACATATTGGCCCAAACCCACCGATCTAAATGTCAAACTCTAAGGTGCTCTGCCAGAACTGCAGAAAACCGTAGATTTTATCAAAAGAACAAATCTGCAGATTTAGATTTGGTAAACCAAAGAAGAAGAAGAAGAATATGTATAAGTAACCACTTTTCAAAGAATAATAGACAAATTTTTTTTTTCCTGACTAAGATCTATCAGGACCAAAAACCTTATTCTTTTTTTTTCCCTTCTAATTCCTATGTGATGTATTGTAACTTTTCTACGTTGTCTTTAATGCGGGGCTTTGCAACGTGCAACTTTTTCTTTGTTCCAACTCCAAGCCTAGTTGGCTGGGACCCCACAGATTTTTCTTTTTCACCGTGGCTCAGGTGACAGACAACAGTCATGAAGTTAGTGAGATCCCGGCATGGAATTAACAAAATATTATTGAAAACCACAGAAAATCTATGGGTGCGCAGCAGGGCTTGAAGCAAAGTCAAAATATGGCAAAAAGAAAATGTTGTATGTTGCGAAGCCTCGCGTAAGAAATAATGCCAAAACAATACGAAGTAAAGGAAAGACAAATCAAGTTCTCAATCGATTGATCTTCAGGATAGAAAAGCGAACAAATAAAAGAAAAAATCGAAGATTGAATATACAAATATACGAGTACGTAGCTGTGAGTTCCAGGCTTGGATATTCGAAAGCTTGATTTGTCTTTCCTTTTCCTTTGCATTATATTGTATTTTTTCTGTATTTTTTTTTTTACATGAGGGTTTCCTATATGCAACTTTTTCTTTCGTCATATTTGGACTCCTCGTTTGTAATGTCATCAGTGGACTTGTTTGCCCCTGCCCTAGAGACATACACCAAGTTTGGCTACATGAGTACCACATACCATGGGCTTTCAGTGGTTGTGACAGTGGCTTTGGCTTGATTATCTAAGCGAACATGAGGGTTTCCAAGAGCAGTCCGGCTTCCTGGAACTGGGACAGCCTCGAAGGTGTTGTAAGTCTATAAATAACACGTGTAGTTGACACTTGTTGGACGACATAATTTATCACTTGGAATGTTGACTGTGTAATAGATAGATAGATAGATAGATAGATAGATAGATAGATAGATAGATAGATAGATAGATAGATAGATAGATAGATAGATAGATAGATAGATAGATAGATAGATAGATAGATAGATAGATAGATAGATAGATAGATAGATAGATAGATAGATAGATAGATAGATAGATAGATTAGATAGATAGATAGATAGATAGATAGATAGATAGATAGATAGATAGATAGATAGATAGATAGATAGATAGATAGATAGATAGATAGATAGATAGATAGATAGATAGATATAGATAGATAGATAGATAGATAGATAGATAGATAGATAGATAGATAGATAGATAGATAGATAGATAGATAGATAGATAGATAGATAGATTAGATAGATAGATAGATAGATAGATAGATAGATAGATAGATAGATAGATAGATAGATAGATAGATAGATAGATAGATAGATAGATAGATAGATCCTTTGGAAGGACGCATACATTAATTCTGAACCTTAAAAAAAAAAAAGATTTAAGTATATTTTGACAAACTGAGTTAATAAAGAGGACTAAAACTTCTTTTAGATTTGCCTAATATAAGTTTATTTATAGAATGTATCACAGTCATTGTCCATAACAATATCTGAGAAAATTTGCATTTGGAATGAAAAGCATCTGATAATGTCAAAATTAAAATAGAACCGGGAAGTACAAGGATAGCTATGAACAATCTATCCACATATTGTATCCACAATTCATCAACATTTCATATATTTTAGTATATATACAATAAATACAAATGTTATAAACTTACAAGATTGAATATAATCTAAATCTGCAATGCATAAACATATTTTATAATTAATCACACCTATATTTATATTTTATATCTGTCTTTATCTTCCCATGCATAATCTGTATCTCAAATACAAGCATGTATAATTTACATATTTAAATATCATACAGATGCAAATTTCACATATAAATTATCTATAATTTCTATAATACAAATATGTAATCATTTTGAATATAACACTAAATCACCAATACATATGAATCTGAAACATGTCTGTCACGCACACATACGAACGCACCCAGAAACACACACACAATTGCATACTGTAGTTTAATTAACCAGAACAGTGTTCGTTTTATGCACCTTTTCTGGAGCTGCTTACACACACGTACAAGTATGCACACACACACACACACGCACACACACCACACATACACACAGACACACACACACATTGATACGCACACACAACCTCACTTATTTATTTGCCGAAAAAAAAATATTCCCTCGTTTATGGCAGAGTGATGAATTTCACATTTTGCAAATCCTTAATAAAAACATTAGCAGCTTTAGTTTCGTAGAAACTGAGATACGAATTCATAATTAACATAAAATTGCCTGGTTTCAGATTTCTAGCAAGTACGAAACCCTCCAAAAAAGTAGCGCCATTTCCAAGCGTGGGAACTAAATTGAATGTGTTAAATACAACTTCAATAGTCTGGTTAGCCACATCCTGTGGAGAGACAGAAAAAAAAAAAAAAAGACGAAAATAAGACTAACGATAATTATTCATGTCAAAAGAATCAAAAAACGAGAAAAGAAAAGAAAAGCACGATAAAAAAGTAGAATATATAAAAGGAGGACCAAAAAAACCCACAACAACAACAAAACAAAACAAAAACAACAACGAAAGGGAGGGAGGGGGGGGGCATTGCTATCACTTATAATCCATCGATCTTGGTCGGCCAACTAGTTAGCAGTTAGTTGATGGGGTCACGACATTGAATTTCAGTGAGAGAAAGAAGCTACTTGGCTCGTGCGCGAAGTCTCATTGAACATACAGGTCGCCACATCATCATCCAAGTTAGCCTGCCAAAATACGCCCCTGGGCTTCATCGGGTTCAGAGAGTATGTAAACAGAGAAGTTTCACTGTTTTGTCCATTTGCACTGCGAGACATGGAAGGCGCCGCGAAACCATTGTTAGCATGGAGTGGAAAGTAGATCGCTGCGGTAAACAATACCCGTTTGTGCATTTCCACGGGGCGTAGGAACTTACAAGGGGCTTTAAATAGTTTCAATCAGCCAAAAAATATTAACAAACTACAATAAACATATGCACACTATCTTTGAGGAAAGCGGTCTCTTTCAATTCTTGTTTACCGCAGCGACCGAGTTTCGCGATTTGGCGGAAATGAGATCTCTCTATAAATCCATACTCTCTGGCTTAAGTATCAAACAATGCAGAAAGAGAAGAAGAGAATGAAGAAAACGGAGGAAACTTAAAAGGTAAAAAACACGAATAAGGACTCCCCTCCCCCCCCCCCCCCCAAAAAAAAACAACCTGGAAAAATTCTGGAGAGAAGAAAATAAAAATTTGAAATACGCCTGTCATAATAGAAGATAAGAATCACTTATTGTGCCATGGGGGAAATTCAGTTTGACAGAGCGCAAGAGCACCTACATGGTACACACATCATAGTATGTATTATTATATGAACGTGTCATAACTCAATAATAAACATCTCATACGAAGCAAGACGGCATTCGTTCTGTTACTTGTCACAGGTTACATGTCATCAACTGTTGTTACACAGATCTGTGTCTCTACATTTTTTATGTGTGTTGTTTGTGTGCTAGAACACGCACGGCCCACGAAATACATTTATTCAAGATATAAAAAAATGAATAAAAAATAAAGACTTCTCCTGATTACACATAACCTTCTACACAGCTGTCTACTCACCTTGACTTGCGCCTTCCAAATAATGTCATGGGGAATAACGTCTACGATTTCCACCAACACCCAGATTTTTAGGCCTCCAAGCAAATTATCTGACAAAGCCAAAATAATAGATCTACGTTATTAATTTAGCTTCGCCATTGAAATTGAATGGAATGGTTCTCACTTTTAATACATGGTGGAAAAATGGTGGTGGTTGGAACAAACACACAAACAAAAATGGGGGGAGTGGACAGTGGAGAGGAGAGGGGATGATGATGAAATGCTTAAGATTCATCCTCTAAATTAGTAATAGTTCTTGAGTCCCCAGGCTGGTTGTAAAAATAACAACAACAACAACAACAACAAAAGTG
Source organism: Onchidella celtica (assembly GCA_963931925.1). Lineage (NCBI taxonomy): Eukaryota > Metazoa > Mollusca > Gastropoda > Systellommatophora > Onchidiidae > Onchidella > Onchidella celtica. The sequence goes on along the minus strand of OZ007580.1, from coordinate 16,110,394 downwards.
GTTGGTGTCCTCCCAAAAAGAGAAAGAAAAATATCGTTACACAATTTCTGGTAATTGTTGAAATAATGCTTTTAGCAAGGGTAGTAGCAGCGGTAGTAGTAATAACAGTAAAAGAGTAGCAGTATTAGTACATGTATAAGTACTAGTAGTAGAATCAGCAGCAGTAGCAACAGTAGTGGCGGAAGTAGTAGGCCTACATGTATTAGTAATCACACCAGCAATAGTAATGCTTTATTTGTATTTGTATTTGTATTTGTATAACTCTTTAATCCCATTTGGGAAATTTGCCTTTGTGCCACTGCAGCCCAGTAATAACTGGAGCAGGCACGCCGTCGCCACAGTGCAGCGCCGGTCGGCGGGTTTTATTTTTTGGTGGGGGGGGGGGGGTGAGGGAGGAGGGGGAGGGAAGCACGATGAAAAAGAAGTAGTAGTAGTTGCAGTAATAACAGTAATAGTTGTTGTAGTAGAAGTAACAGTAATCAGTAATAGAGGTAGTAGTATTAGTTATAGTAGTGGTGGTGATGGTAGTAGTAGCAGCAAGAAAAGTGGTATTAGTAACCATCTCAACAATTGCACAACATCTGATAAATTATGGTTTAAATTGCGAAATGAACATACTTACATCTCGTTATATCTGGCAAACTGTCTAGGAAGAAGCTGATGTCCATTATGTCAAAGAGTCCCCTGAAAATATCCAAAAACTGCACCTCTGACCTTGCTTGACAAAATCTGAGAAAACGTCCTGAAAGAAACAGTCAAAGAACAGCATGAGTTGCGCGAACCTTAACCCTAATCTGTGGTCACTAGTTCCTATACGCATTCTGCTGTCGTGGGTAGCTCCTGACCTAGATTCAGAATAATAATAGTCAAAAATAACGAACCTTCCTAATCTGCTGTCGTGGGTCACCTCTGACCCAGACTTGGAATAAAGCAAAACTAATGAATTTTCTCAATCAGCGATTGTGGATCCAACAGATCCAGAGCGGTCATAGCAATATGATCCACGGTTGCAGATTAGGGTTAGTCTCTTCCATTGGAGGGGTGGGGGGGGGGGGATTCAGGGAAGAGGGCTGGGAGGAAGGGGTTGGTTGAGTGGGGGTGGAGGTGGGGGGAACGGGAGGTCCAGTTTATACCATGAAATGAAAAATAACTGCTTTTTAAAGTTGGAAATACATTTTATGCGTGCGTCATGATGCTCGATAAAAAGCAAAGCAATGCGAACAGGACAAAAATCCCTGAGTCATTAGATCAGTCTTTCTCTAAGTGGGGCACACGTCCCACCGGTGAGGCCTCTCAATATTTTTGGTGGGGCGTGAGACTTAAGAATGGAGGGTAGGGATTTTTCACAGAAATATTAATTTCATGGTGTACTTTAACTTGTGTATATATAAATAAACTTTTTGTATATGTATGCTGACTTTCATCATGGTTTGGGGGGGGGGGGGGGATTTTTTTTTTTTTTTTCGAAATTTGAAGTGGAGCGTGGGACGGTAAAGCTTGGGAAACACCACACTATGTACAGTTTTGTTTGTGAACGTTGTCAGAATCAAATACGGTCAAGGGGAAATAACTTAATTTAATATAACCTAGAGTAAGATATCAAGATTAATTTCCCTTGCCTTGGAGTAAAATTTAACTTTTGTGAAAACCCAAAATATCTATTAGAGTGGCCTTAAAGAATTGTCGTCTGCTGTGTCAAATTTTAACTTTTAACTAATTTGCATAGACAAAGTTAACATCCACGTCTAGAAATCTTCGTGGATTGATAAGAATAAGAAAACATACATATTAGGAAGTAGGAAAGCGTTAAATAAAAACCAGTAGGGCTTAGACGAAAGATTAGCGCCCCAGTTTTACTTTCCTAAGGGGATTATATTTCCTCTTACTTCAACGCGTAGTAATTCGTGCTGCTTGCAAAGCGCGCGGACAGCACTAGTTATTCATTCCATGCCAGACTTCCGTGGGTGATGGTCTCAGCGTCGATTCTGCTTGAATGAATCCATTTATTATGAACAGCATGGCTCGACGAATGTCTTGTCACTAATCCATGGCTCATTGAATATGACACCGCCTTTATCTACTGTTTCTGGCCTTAGCGCCAGAACAATCGTAAGTAAGATCTGACCGAGGCTCGTGATGTTTTGACAGTGAATAGGAGGCGAAAGCATGACAGTTATCCAGTAGGAGTATTGATCACTTGGTGCATAGATCTACCCGGAGTGCTTGCTGAACATTGCAAGATGCTAAATACATAGACTAGATCTAGCTGTGAATTCTAGAATTGCAACTCGTACTAATGTGTGAATCATATAATTGTAATTGAATTGTCTGGGTGAGGCTGGGAGTTGCCAGTCCATCCTTGATCTAGATATAGGCCTATCTAGAGTCTATATAATATTTAACTGTGCCGACGTCACTTCGACGGGCAAGATCTAGACCTGTAACTTTGGATCTAAATATCTGAGATGACCTTATGTCTCCAGAGACTGGACTCTATACTAGTCTAGTATATTGATTGCCATACAATAAGCAGACCAGATTTTAGAGATATATAATTAGTATTTAGATAATTAGCAAGAACAGAAGTTAAATGATTTTGTAGGAAACCTAGAGCTAGACTTGTAATGACGTATTTATTGATTATGAAATTGATGCTGCTGATATTTATCATTACTACATATTAGATCTCTAGTCGAAATTGTTAGTAAACTTAACGTAAATAAAATGTGGCCCTGCAGGCCCTGTTGTTGAATTTATCCACTTGTTCCTTAGCAATTGGCATGGGTCTGCAAGTTAAGAATTAAATTCAATATTACTATTAAAAATATGCAGTCGAACAACACCCCCAACACACCATTACGATAACAAGGAAATCCATTCATTACAATTGGAGTGCACACCCTTCCTTGAATCCGTAACAAACGTAACTTTGGAATACGAACTCTAATGTGCTAGTTTTCTTAATACATTGTTTCGTTACTACTTCACGGTCCATATCCCGATAGGAAGCAAAAACTCTTTCCTCATTAACAAGAATAGAAACAACTAACAACGAAAATTGATATAATTATGTATACTTTAAAGAAAAATTATTATGTTTCTTATTCTGAGAACATGAATTCACTGGTGAGTAGTAGACAATACAACGACATAAAAAAGGGTGAAAGAGAAAAACCATGCATGTTCTAGGACTGACTTACTACAATTCGCTTTGTGCTGTGGTTTATGTAGCTTTCTGCACTCCCTGTTACAGTACATCGCTTGCTCACACCACCGGCACCTTTTCATGTTGTAGCCTTCAGATTTACACCACGCACAAATCGACCAGTGAAGCTTTCTCTGTATGTCTGCAAACTCTCTGTCGTATGGCACAAGCTGTGTCTGTGTGCTATTGGTTTGGCCTGTGGTCTGCTCTGTAGAGACTTGTGTCTGCGTGTTGACATTGTTGTCTTGGAGTGGGGTCTTTTCAGTACAGACTTGTGTCTGCGTGTTGACGTTGTTGTCTTGGAGTGGAGTCGGCTCTCTAGAGACTTCCCTGTCAACTTCTGGACTATATGGAGAGCCACTGGGCTCAGGAACAACCTGAAACGTGCTGACAGCCTCAGGTGTCGTGACAGAATTTTGTGTTTCCTCTCCTTTCATTCGTCTATTTCTTTTTCTCCTTTGATTTCGTGAAAGTTTTGTCTCAGTGACGTGAGATTCAGCATCATTACCGCCGGAAACCAAGGAAGAGTTACCGACTGCGTTGTCCGAAAATTCAGGAATGAAGCTTTCATTGGTTTCATTTCTTTTTGCTCTCATTTCATCTCGAGATTTGTTTTCCCCATTGGGCGTAGTGTTTGCGTTGTCATGGCTGAGGCTCTCGACACATTCCCGGGTGTTTGCTTGGGTTTCTTGTTCTTTTCGCTGGTTTTTACTTCGTTTTCGTCTCTGATTCCGAGACAACTTCACCCGAGCTGTGACAGATTCAGTGTTTTCATGAGCTGTCGGGGCAACATTTTGGCAGTTGTCCTTTGAATCCTCGCGGTTCGTGAAGTTATAGATTCCTCCCAGAATTCTTTCTTCACGCTCAGTTTCCGGGCTGTTCAGTGACGTCATTCTACTGGAAAATGTCAGAAAAGATTTCGCTTGGTTGTCATGACCTTTTTGCTCCTTCAAATCTTCGCTATCTGAAGGTTCCACACTTTGATAAAATGTTTGCTGACTGTTGATGGCGTTGCATGTGTTTGCAACTTCTTCATCGGTCGCAGGTCCACAAGCAGGGATTGAGATAATCTCAGACTCAGACTGAAGATTTTCATTCTCTTGGGACGACAACTGATTCCCATGTTCCTGTCTCGTGTCCTCCATTTCAGCCACGGTACCATTGTTCAGCTCGAGCCCGTTTGCCAAATCTATTTCATTAACTGGAGAAGGCTCTGCCTTGCTCACATCGTTATTGTCCAACAAGAGATCTGCAGGGCTAGAAGAATGGATTGAATGTCCTTTGGACATTCTATTGTCAGCAGGCCCTGAAGGATAAGATTCTGGGCTATCCGAAAGCTTGGCATCATTTCTGGACGGCTTCATGGTTTTGGATTTTTGTGCTTTTCTCTTTCTGTTGGTCATCTTCTCAATAAGCAAGAAGTATTCTTATCTGGGCTTCTGATGCAGTTTGAATATACTTTCTGAAAATAACAAAAACATTAAGGAGCTGAGTAAATCGAGTTGTCTGACCATTAAAATCCTTAATCACAGTGCCTTATTGAGGCATTAGATTTAATGGGGACAAGGTGGACAAGAGGCAGGGTGCTCTCCTCTCAGGCCAAGGGTCCCGGGTTCAAAACCCGGCCGATGCAGGCATGTTGGAAATTTGGGATTTTTCTCATATTTTCATGTCCCTGATCCTATTAGGGGGTAGGATCGAGTACCTAGACTTCTCGGATAAGGACAAAAAAATTCGGAGGGCCCGTGTGCCCGTTGCGCACGCTAAAGATACCTTGGCAGTTGGAAATCGTAAAAAGCAGGCCGAACAGGCCGCTGCCCTGGCAAAATTAAATAAAATTCATCCCTACCATTCCCTCCCCCTCCCTCCCTCATCTCCCCCCCCCAAAAAAAAACCCAACCCGCCGACTGGCGCTGCACTGTGGCGACGACATGCCTGTTCCAGTTGTAACTGGGCTGCAATGGCACAAAGGCAAATACAAATATAATTGCGGAATCATTACAACATCTCAGTATTTGGCGTTACTCGCCAGTTCCCGTTTTTCCTTACGGCATAATGCCGGATCGTGAACATTCATGGGGGGGGGGGGGGGGCGGAATACTTCTTCCTGGCAGAGCCGATCAGAAAATTTATTGAAGAAAAAAATCTTATAATGAAACTTTTTACGGGAAAGATGTCCAAGGTATGATCAATACAGTTTTGAAATCCAGCGGGAAATCGAACAGAAGAGAAAAACATAATGAGAAATAACCCCCAACGATCCCCCCCCCCTCCACACACACACACCACGGACGCGCGCGTGCACATACACGCACACAATACACTAAATCAGGAGTCAAACACGAGGGCTTTGTTAACGAGGGCGAAAGCTCTATCGAGCTCTTGCACACCAGACAAACGAAATATCGATTGTAGATAAAGGAAGATTACCATAAGCGATTCCACCGGTCTATCCTGAATAGACTAGATATGGTGATTTTAAATCCTTACACACGACTTTGTCTGGAAAGCACCCCTCTACCCCCCCCCCCCTTTCCCTTCTCACACTCATTTAAACCAACTACAATGTTTTTTTTCTGTTTTGTTATTTAATGTCTGCCTTTAAAAAAAAATCCCAATGTGCCTATGTTATGTGTGTGTGTGTGCATGTATGTCTAGCATAAGAGCTAAATGCAACAGATTGTGCATGATAGAGGGAGAGAGAGAGAGAGAGAGAGAGAGAAAGGGTGAGGAAGAGAGAAAGGGTGAGGAAGAGAGAGAGAGAGAGAGAGAGAGAGAGAGAGAGAGAGAGAGAGAAATAGAGAGAGATAGAGAGAGAGAGAGAGAGAAAGAGAGAGTCGCAGGTTGAGAAAACAAGACTTTGTAAAGCGCTTAGAGCATTTTTTGGATTGGGCGCTACGTAAATAAGTATTATTTGCATTATTGGAATGGATCTGAAATATCAAGAAATTCAATGTTCTGTTCTGCAAGACTCACTGCCAACCAACACATGTACAAACATCTTGAAAGTTGAAGTCACCAAATGCCTTATCATTCAGTAATATATAAAAGTTGTTGGACACTTTTGAATAATAATAACAATAAAAAAAAATGTAATTAGCTTTAAAACGTAATAACACAGGACAAGCTTACAATGGGCAATATCAGCTACTATAACTTAGATGCAATACAGACTGACATACAGATTAGCTAAGTAAATTGGTAGGCTAAATTTTTTTCAAGTCAACCGTTTAGCTAACCGGTTAAACAGTTAACCACTATATATAAATGAATTCGATGCAGTCAATCAATCGATCGATCGATCAATCAATCATTCGATCGATCGATCAATCAATCAATCAAGCCATCAATCAATCAATCAATCAATCAACCAACCAACCAACCAACCAACCAAGCAACCATCCAACCAATCAACCCAACCAGTAAATAAATAAATAAATAAATAATAATAAATCCATAAATAAACAGATTTTACCTTAAAATAATCACGGCACTTCCACAGAGAGATTATACCACTCAACGATGCTCACAGTATTACAGCTGAGCGTCGTATGAAAGACATTCGAGATACTATCCGTATATTATTCTAGAAACTGGGCCTTGAAACTGAAACTTTTGGAAAGGGGGATTCCCCTACGCTTTGTCTCCGAATGACGTGGGAACTATTTTTCATACCTTAGAAGTGACATTGTAACTGCGGGAAAACCCGTTCTTCTCGTAAACACTGGCTTGATTGCGTGAGCGATGGTTTTGGCATTACATGAATGTGTGCGCTTGTATAATTATGTGTGTAAGTGTGCATAGGTGTGTGTGTATATATATATACATATAATATATATATATGTGTGTGTGTGTGTGGATGAGTGACGGCATTTGGGTGGTTGTCTGAAAACAACAGTGTAGGCTGTTTTGATGTTATCGGAAAGGGAGTTACTGAGTACATTTTCATGTTGTATGTGTATTGCATTTTTATAAATTAGTAAAGGCCCTTTTAACTGGCTTGATTTTAGTATGATGAGATATCGAAATCGCCAAGCAGTTTTCTAATGAAGTTGTCGGTTGTCCAGTGGATAAGCCAGTGGTAGGGCTGTTACATGTATTATATTATAGTGCACGGTTAACACATTGCTAACATAGCGTCGTACAACGTTGTACTTTTTACATTGTGTTTTTTTTCGTATGAAAATGATATGCGTATCTTGAATTGTTACCGTTTTACCGTTAACTCTTTAACCATCTCTACGTTCTCCATTTGTCAAGTGATAACTGATCTTTTTACCCTATCCTTTACCTCTTTCTAGTTCTCTCTCTCTCTCTCTTTTTTTCATTCTTTCTTTGTTTCTCTAATCTCAACAAACAACCACAACGTCACTATCACCACAACCACAACCACCAGCACCAGCACCACCACCACCACCACCACCACCACTATCACCACCACCATTATCACCACCATTAACAACAAAAACAATGACGACCAACGGTAACAACAACAAAAACAATGAAGACAAAAAACAACAAAAACAGCGACAACAACTTCAGCAGCGAAAACACCACTCTTAGCAAAAGTAGAAACAACAAAAATGTTCGTAATAGAGAAAACATGAATAGAAGTATCAGCAGGAACAACAACAACAATAACAACAACAACAGTACAATAACGGTATCAAACAACAACAACCTCAGCAATATTAACAGTAGTAATAGTAATTAGAAAACCACCACCAGTTAGGGACAACAAGGAGAGCAAGAACAGTAAACAATAATAGAAACAACAACACACAACGACAACAATAACAATAACAATAACATTAAGAACAACAAATACAGCGCCAACAAGAACAGCAGCAACATTAAAACAAAGACAGCGACTCAATAATAACAATAATAGCAACAAGAACGCCAGTAAAGGCAACACGTCAAACCGCAACTTCCCACCGCTACATGTATTTATTTCATGTGTTTTAAAGCAAAAGTTAACGAGTGGTTAAAAAAGCAACAACAGCGAACAACATCAGCTGTCACCCAGTCAGAGTTCATGGACAGTCACCTGTTCTCGGAAACTCAAGTCCTCTGAGAATTCATGGGCTTAAGCCTGCAAAATGTATGGCTTGACTTGTGTATGCCTGTAGACAGTGGCGAGGTATCGAAATGAGTTTGTATGTGTAGGTATGAATGTGCGTGAATGCGTGTGTGAGAGTGTGGTGTGTAAAGGGAGATGGAGAGAGAGAGAGAGAGAGAGAGAGAATGAGGCAGACAGACAGACGCAGAGACAGACGGACAGATGGGACAGACGGATGGACTGACAGACAGGCAGAGACAGACAGATAGAGCAACAGACAGACAAACACACAGACAGGCAAACAGACAAACAGACAGACAGACCCTTTAGCTCGTTCAACATTTGGCACCTCCTCTTCTAGCACACACAATTTCTAATTCTACCCAGGACATCGGAATTAAGTACTAGTAGTATTGATTTAACACTTTACATATTTTTAAATTTGTCCAGTTGTTTTATCGGTTCAATTTTCCACCCTGTTATATTTTTTCCCTTGATAAAGGTAAATATATATCGAAAGCTAGATTTGTCTTTCCTCTTCCTTTGCTTTTTATTGTATTGCTTCTGTATTATTTCTTAAGCGAGGCTTTGCTATACATGCAACGTTTTCTTTTTGCCATATTTTGTCTTTTAATATACTCAAACACACAAACATATTCAACAAATAACAAACGGCCATGAAGCATTGAACATTATACGCTCAATTCCAGTTCACAAATGCTCGAACTGAATGTTACTGTTTCAGTCAAATTCCACATGAAATGCTCTAGGTTTACAACAGAAGAACCAGTGCCATGAGTCCGCTGGCCTACTACGAATGGTTATCTATTTATCTATCTATCTATCTATCTATCTGTCTGTCTGTCTGTCTGTCTGTCTGTCTATCTATCTGTCTATCTATCTATCTATCTATCTATCTATCTATCTATCTATCTATTTTTCTATCTATCTATCTATCTATCTATCTATCTATCTATCTATCTATCTATCTATCTATCTATATATCTATCTGTCTATCTGTCTGTCTGTCTGCCTGCCTGCCTGCCTGCCTGTCTGTCTGCCTGCCTGCCTGCCTGTCTGTCTATCTATCTATCTATCTATCTGTCTGTCTGTCTGTCTGTCTGCCTGCCTGTCTCTGTCTGTCTGTCTGTCCGTCCGTCCGTCCGTCCGTCCGTGCACCCACCCACCCATCTATCTATCTATCTATCTATCTATCTATCTACCTATCTATCTATCTATCTATCTATCCGTCCGTCCGTCCGTCCTTCCGCCCCTCCCGGCCAGTCCGTCCGTCTGTCTGTCTGTCTGTCTATCAATCTGTCTGTCTGTTTGTCTTGACGGGATAAAGTGCTTTATAAATGTTATATTTATTATTGTTATTATACGTAAGTTAGGCTTAATCTCAAAAACTGCTAGGCAAACTGGCACAGATGACATCAGCTGCAGTACCAGTCAGTCGCCCCACCAGAAGAAGATAACAGTTTACACTTAACATGACATGACATTCAAGTCAGTTGTGAATGCAGTGCTGAGTTGACCCAAGCGCTATTAATAGAAATTGAATGTAGGCCACAGTTCACGGACACATGCACGTTTGCGCATTGCTAAATTTAGTGATGAATCAGTTTCCAAGAAACGTTTAAGGCTGAATGTGGAGAGGTTGAATGTACTTACCAATGTGGAGGAGTTGAATGTACTTTCATATTCCAGTTAATTTCATGAACAGGCTTGGATTTTTCAATGTACAAGACGCGACTTTATTTCTTGTCTGTTCTAACTCCACTTTTTGCACAACTGAGAAATCTGACATTAAACGTTTGCGACTTCAGTATTCTGATAAGGAGCTAGAATAGATCAGAAATGTGGAACAGCTTGATAAATGCCACGACGCATTTTAAACAAGCGTCAAAATGTGCATTAATTTTTGTTATACCTCTTCTATACTGAAAGAACAAACAAGAACTAAGGTTGCGTTGTATTGTCTTTGATAGTTATGACTTGTGTCTCTATCTGTACGTTGCTGTTATTTATTTGTCCATTTACCTATCTGTAACTCTTTGTCTGTCTCTCTGTCTGTGGACATGTCTGTCTGTCCCTTTATCCAGCTATAATTCTTTTTGTTTGTCATTCTGCATACAGGGTGTGTATGTGTGTGTGTGTGTGATTCTTACGTCTCTGTGTCTGTCTGTCTGCCCCCTTCCCTCTTTCGCCTCCTCTCTCCCCCTCTTTTTGTGTGTGTCTCTCTCTGTGTACATTCCTCTCCAAATCTCCTTCTCCCTCCCCTCTACTCTCTCTATTTCTCTGCATGTCTGTCAACCTCTTTTCTTTTTCTCTCCCCCCCCCCCCCCCCCCCAGCTGACCCCGCCTCTCTTTGTGTCTCTGTCTCTCCCTCATATGTCAACCTGCCCCGGGGGATATCAAAACTATAGCTATCAATGCTAATCGTCACAAACCGGTCGAGGTCGACAACTCAACTCGTGGATGACATCATTGAAAACACAGGGCGCACCAGCTACCAAGAACAACAATAATAAATCTGACGTGACATATATTTTGCTGCATCACTCAAACTTCAAAGAATGCAGAGAAACAAAGAGTTTCAGTTTCAGTTTAATTTTTCCCTTGTTCTTGTTAAATACAATCTGCAGCGGCGGATCTATTCTGAAATTAATGAAGCTTAGGCTCCAGGGCTCGTGATCCCAGAGGGGCCGTGAAGAAACTTTTTTAAAATGACTGAACAGCCTCGGGGTCTTGGAAATGGCAGCAAAGGCCATTTGGAGCTTGTTGGATGTTGGCCTATTGTTGTTGGTGGCAAGGGAAGGCAGAAAATGTCGATATTTCGGCAACAGCCTTAATCAAGGGGGAAAAAAGAAGAAAAAAAACAACAACAGAAAAAAAGAGGAAAATTGAACAGATAGAATAGCAGAAAAATAAAAAAATAGAATATGAAATACACGGCATCTAAATAGAATTAAATGAATGCGCCTACTTAGCTGTGAGTTTTTATTTGGGAAAATTGCAACAAAAAACCAAATCAACAGCACTAAGAAATGCCGGGGGCAAATGAACTGACAATTGCCGCACCTACAAGCGAGAAAAATCGTAATTATAACTTTAAAAAATATGACTTTTATTAATACAGCAAAGCCTCACCATGACGAACAGCATAAACGCTGGAGGAAAACACGGCAAAAGGAGTGGAAAAGAAACGTCAAAGTTTATCAAGGCAGTGGGAAAACCCGCATTTCTGGGAAATGGAACTGGTTTCAGTTTCCGGTAACGCAAACACAGCACAGCGCTGGGATGTTGTCAGTTGTCAGCTGGGCACAGCTGAGTTCACACACTTCACTGGCGCACAGGAATCTGGATTATCTTTTCATTAGTGTTAGACTTTTCAATATTTCTCTGAGGACGGACTGGCCAAAAGCATAAGGTAGGATAATCTTTGATACATGGACGTGTGTTGTGTGTTGGAAATGGTCGATTTTGTGTGGCACTGTTGCAGTGATCAATAATATGTAGACTGGAAGTTTATTGTTGTTTTGTTGTTGGTTTGACAAAACAGCACTCTTGTACCCTGATTGTATAGACACAAACGGAAGCTGTCCATAGCGGTCAGGTTTATTGATTACTTATAGATGACGTGTCCAGATGTAACAATTCTCCATGCCGCTGGATCCAGAATTTTGAGACTGGGAGAATGGATTCCTCCCTGAGAGGAAGAGAGTGAAAGAAATAAAGTGAGAGAGAGAGAGAGAGAGAGAGAGAGAACGTCCAGTTTCTTTACGTTTATCTATCAAGTATCATTTTGATTGTTCATAAATCCAGCCACCCGACCCTCAGTCAGTTCATCCATGCAACCACTCGTCTATTTATTCACCCGCCCGTGCATCCATATTATCATCCATCCATCCTTTCCATTTAATTTGTGCCCCTAGCCCTGTCTCACACAGCGATGGCCCGACAGCTGCAGCTGTAAGACCTGTTAATTGAATGCATAATGTGTTGTATTGTGTTTCATATTTTTGTTAATGTGTGTTTTTGCACTGGACAGCACTAGCGTATTTCAAAATCATTCTCTGCAAGGGACGATTGCATAGCTTAAATGGGCTCATTTAGTCCGATAAAATCACGTTTAATCATGGATTGGGATGTATGCAAAGAGCAAAAGCTACACAGCTGTTTAAAGAGGGTGGGGGTATTTTAGACCCTCCACCCTTGTTTTTCCTAAAAAGCAACTTGATCACATCATTTGATAATCCAGACATGTTTCTAAAAACGAACCTGGCAATTTACCAGAGATCTTTTTGGCCCCTTTTGTCCCATCCAGCCTATACACTAATTTGTGTCTGGCCCGGCCTTCTTTGCAAGTCTAACACTGAATCACAACATTTGGGAAGGATTACTGAATCAGGTCAATTTCAGAAAACGCACGAAAGCCTTGTAATGGGGCAACAGTGAGAAAAGATATAGGAAAATGATCTAATTTGAAGAAATTACATTACACACCATTTCTCCAGTCCCAAACCTAACCTGTCTCTAACCCGTACTCCTGTCTGTAAATGTACCCCTGAACTTAAGATAATTTGATATGGTGATTTTTCCCCCTGAACTTAAGATAATTTGATATGGTGATTTTTCCTAACATTTGAACGCTTCTGTAATTTCATTTTTTTCACTCCATTTGTGTGACATTAACAACAGCTTCTACAGCATCAATAACCACCTACATCATCACCACCACCAACACCACTACCAACAACAACAATAGCAACATCACCACCGCCCCCACCACCACCAACAACACCAACGAGAACAACAACAACAATAACAACAGCAACAACAATAACAATAACAAACTATTTGGCTGTACCCCTTCCCTGGACGTTGACACCGCCTACTTAAGGATGGAATTACCCAACAGTATTATCAGTGACAATTCACCGTCAGTGTTGCCACAAATAGAAAAATAGGCGGGCACTTCCTATTGGAACCCGTTTACAAGGATCAATGGGTTATAATTATAATATCCCGTCACGGATCTGAATTGGCCACTTGCCAGAGAGGTCCTACCTCTGAGAATTCAACTGCAGTCATGTGTTATGTCGCTGAGGTAATCAATTCTGCCTTTCCCGGAAGGCAAACCAAATGACTGATAGTGATTGGAAGGACAAAATCATGTGTATAATGGAGTTTGAGGCTGAACATGTAAGCGCCGAAAACCTCGTCAATAACGGGGTCAAAACTGATGAAACTTTGTGTACTACCTCGATTTTTGACGATAAATTACACGAACACATCCATTTTGGACAAGATGTAGTCTTTTAATCTATTGTTTATTTGGTATTTTTTGAACCTCAAAAAAAAAAGAGACGCATTTTCATGGAAAACTATGACTGGATATTTCGTTGTGACGACGTGACCACCGTTCTGCTAACGGAATTTTAGATAGTCTATATCATAAACAAAACGAAAACAAAAAAGCTCGCAGGATTTTTAACAAGACCTGTCGCCTCTCATACAGCTGGGGTTGCCATGACATTTTGAAGCTGCCTTCCTATCGACCTGTTCAAGGTTCTATTTTTTTCTGTATTTGGAGGTTCCAAATGGTGGGGAAGTATACTCCCCCCTCCCAAATCATTATCTTTCCCCGAACATATAAGCCCACGATTTTATCACTTCCTGCAATGTCCTCAGTATTAAATAAACTGCCGGGTGTTCAGAGTTGGGGTAGAGCTGGAGTGTGCGTGGGGCACAAATGCACAAGAGGAGTGCAATAAGACCTATCTAACATACAAGGAAGGAAATTTAGTGACAAAAATAAACCTAAAAAAGCGGGCAAGGTGAAGCTGGTCCATCCCAGTCACACATAACTGAAACTACTGAACAGATTTATCCTGGGCAACCCTGGGTATCTCAGCTAGCATTAAAACAACAACAACAGTAAAAACTACAGAAATTCTATAGGGTCGCAACAGTTTGGAACAAAGTCAAAACGTGGAAATATTTCCTTTCTTGCTTTTATTCCTAATTCTTTTGCGATTTATTGTAACATTTCTTTATTGTGCTTGTGATTGAAAGAAAAGTGTAATTCCACTTTTGTTTTTTTTGAAATTGTCTTCGAATATATTTTCTTTGATTTAAACAGTAGGCTATGAGAAAAGACATTTAAAAGTCATTAGTTTATTCAGTGGGGAGGGGGAATTAGACTGAAAAACTTTTTAAAAATCCTGCAGTTGCTTATGAAGTTGAAACTGGAGTTATGCCATTCTTATATTCCAGGGAACATTTCTCCTCTCTCTGTTCTAATGGTTTGCAATGTAAACATTTTTTTTTTTTTTGGGCCACATTTTCAAAATTATTGATAAGAAGAGGTGACTAAATGGTGATGAGGTGGGTGGGAAGCGAAGAAAGTTTTTTTTCTTTTTTCTTTTTTTGTGAATTAAGATATTCTGCCGTCCAAAGGCAGAGCGTCGTAACTGACAGAATGTTTTTTCTCCTTTATTGTCTCTATGAACTTGTCTCAGACTTAATTCATTTATGTCAAAGGCAGATAGACGTATCTGCTACCGAAATAGTAGTTTTCGGTGTGGCAACCGTATACATAGAATCATTTATATAGTTACGCCACACACGTATTTTGCGTTTTTCTCAAAAGTGTGAAATGAGCAGATACGTCGATCTGCCTTTGCACGGTGGCATTGTATATTAAAAAAGAAGGATTATTTATTTACCTCCCAGATCTTACATGGATCAGAGAGAGAGAGAGAGAGAGAGAGAGAGAGAGAGAGAGAGAGAGAGAGAGAGAGAGAGAGAGAGAGAGAGAGAATCTTCATACACTTGTCAAAGTTTGAATATCCACCATTTTTCCCCTCATAGACAGAGCTATATCTGCTGTTGATGGTGATCAGCAAAACACTGGTGATGGTATTATGGCGACTGCCACATCTACAACACATTCCTCACAGTCAGCTGACTCGGACCCCCCAGAGAGTTATCTGTCCTGCTGGCTTTGTCCTGCAGAGATTCGAGAACTTTATCACACTGGTTCGCACGTCAGTCTAGAGCAAAGCATTCAGGCGTGAGTTGACACTTTCCATCGTCTTAGGACATGCTGAAATAAAGGCTGAATTCGGGTACTGGTGTCTGTTATAGGGATCATTTGCTTGGCACAGTTATGTGGTGGCATTAGTGCATTTCAACACGGTTTGAGTATGTGTATTTGAGCATTTATGTATCTATATATTTATCTTCCTATATTTATGTCCTTCTAATCATCCATCCATCCATCCATCCACGTCCGTCCATCCATCCATCCATCCATCCATCCATCCATCCATCGATCCTTCCATCCATCCATCCATCCATCCATCCATCCATCCACCCATTCACGTGCCCGTCCGTCCATCCATCCATCCATCAATCCTTCCATCCATCCATCCATCCATCCATCCATCCATCCATCCATCCATCCATCCATTCTGTCTGTCTGCTTGCCTGCCTATCTATCGGTCTATCTGTCTGTATGTCTGTCTGTCTGTCTGTCTATCTATCTATATATACAAGTATTGTACCCGCGAAATTCGCGGGGGGGGGGGGGAGTGAAAAGTGTTGTGAGTAGGTCTGGGGGTGGCTGCAATGGAGGGAGCATTACTTGACCGTTGGCACAGCAAAGTGCAGCAAGAACCACGAATGTTATGGGGGGGGGGGGAATAGCTATCATGTAAAGACATGATGAAACGTGGACTTCAAGATCTAGATCTAGAGCTAGCCTAGATATCTGTTAGTAGATATAGATCTAGATTTAGATCTAGACTCTAGATCTATTATAAAAATTGAAAATCTTCATCAACGTACCTGAACAAATGGATCATCACGAATGTTATGGATGGACTCGGCATGTTTTTGCCACACTGTCACTGCAGCAAGAACCACGAATGTTATGGATGGACTCGGAAGCACGGTTTCAAATTTGGGGAACCGGATGTTGAGATCGCACGGTGGACCGCAAATTCACTGACGTCATGCCACATAAAAACTCACGCCCGGATGGTATTTATTTGGAACAAATGCAAATTTGCGTAGTTCAAAAAAATACTTACGGAAAGTGTTCAGCAATGAGTGTAGCAAGGAATCAACTTCAGACCAAAAGAAATTTGTATGCAAAATTTGAGCTCGATTGGTGCACAGATAGCCGAGCCACGGCTTTTACAAAAAAAGGGAGTTTTTTTAAATAATAGATATAACTAATACCCAACAGAAAAGACGACGAGAAACAAAACAAATACATCAACATTCCCAAAGGCCTGGGTGTCTTTCAAGAGAGTACTTACCAGTCACTTGAACGCTACAGAAACCAGTATCTGTGTATGGGCTGCAGAAAAGGACGGATTTACAGTATGGTGACATGTGAGCAATGCCTAGAATACCAGTAAGTCTTGTGTACACGTGCACCTACATATCACCTGGTTGATTAGCTATGTTCAAATATTTTGATATGGAGACGATACGTAATTTAAAGTAATAAGTATTGTTCGTAATGAATGATGATGTAAATTCTGTTGGCATTAACAACATTAACAAGATTAGAATCGGAATGGAAATGACAGCTAGTAATAAAGATAACATTAACAGAAGGGCTGTTGTTACTTGTACGTATGGTCCCCAAGCGTTTTTGGGCTAGGGGCGCATACGTATACGCACCTATCCCTTACCCCATCCTTATCCTCAACCCTAAATTTCATCGAACCCTGACCCTGCCCCTTACCCTTTCAGCCAAAAAAGCAGGAGAATAATAAAACGAAAATCTAAAGGAAGAATTAATTAAGGCTGTTGTTAGGAGTATTTCGAGAGGGGCTCTCTAGCTCTGGAGTCCCATTAAAATACTTACTCCCAACGCAAAAAAAACAAACAAACTTGGGGACCGTACGTACAAGGAACAACAATCTAGCAGAAAAGCCATCAACGATTCGTCGCCCCCAAATACTGGCGTATCGATTATTTTGACAGTTTTGAATTACTACTACCTCATTATCACTGATAGTGAGATCGATATTCTCACGAAGTGAGGTATCGATATCATTAACAGTTTTGAAGTTATCTTATTGGCAGAATATATTATACGTACGTACATGTCAACTGATAATGTAAACGACATTGCTTGCCTCATCGTTTCAGGTACTGCTCAATGCAATGTATGGAAAACTACTCACACAGACACAGCGCTTTCTGCACGTACATCGGATTCAAGAAAGGGTTTGGAATTTTTTCCTACTGTAGACAAATTTCAACCAGCCTAGACATTTTGTCTTCAGCCAAAACCCTCGATGAACTCGACGACATTCTTGTCTTTGATAATCTTCTAACGGCCTCAAATTCAACTACCCGAGTCGCACAACTCACAGATCAGTCATTCCTGGAGGTAATTTCCGACCAAGAACAAAACAAAACACTGCCTGTATCTGTCCTGGAGACATATTTGTCGCAACTGGATAAACTACGTAACGGCCCAGTGATTTATTTCAAGGTTAACGACAAGTTCTCCAGAGAAACACGCCAGCAGATCGCTGGAGCAATTGTGAGATATCAAACCTCCAAGGGGAACTTTGGCAGGAGCGAAACCGAGGCTGTTCATGATGACGAATGTAAATTTGGGCAAGGATGGTGGAAGATGACGTCACATCTCAACATGTTCGGCTGTGGCAAATTCCAATACTTTCAAAAGGAGAAATCCCCGCGAGTGGAACCATTCAGTTCTGAAAGGCCAAAACTAAAATACAGCGACTTCTACAGCGATTCCGACTCTGATGTTGAGAAAGATGAAGACAGTGGAAGAGATGAAGACAGAGCTGTAGATCACAGTAATTCCGAGCAACGCCAGACAGATTCGGCAGCTGCACATCCCTCTTCGGGAAGAACTTCACCAGAAAGGGAGCTCCCGTTGAGCATCCATGGACACATGCTTTCCCAGATCAGGAGAACTTTGAATTTTGGACCAGAAAGTTGCGCATTTTGTCACGAAGAGTATACCAGCATGAAAGTTTGCAGCAAATGCCATTTCGCGACTTACTGTAGCAAAGAGTGCCAGAGAGAACATTACAGGATACATAAACATTTGTGTAGTAAGTCACCACAATACTCATTTCCTGTTCCCTGTGTCCTCCTGTCCTATCGTCCTGCTACATTCTGTCTATCGCCTGGCTTCTCTCTAGCTTCTCATCGTGTGGTCATGCTTTCTCCAAACTCAAGTTGTTTGAAATGTCGGCGCTATACGACATTTTTTTTTTTGGTTTCAAAAATTGCACCGCAGATTTCATGTGAGATGCTTTAGTGTCTCACTGAATAAAATTAATGTTTTTTTTTTTTTTTTTCAAAATATCTTGAACCTATCACTTTCAGAATATTTTTATTGTTTTGGGGAGATGGGGAGGAGATCATTTCTATAGCAAAAAATAAAATAAAAAATTCTTACATTATCTCCCTTTTGATTGCTTGTCCTTTTTATTTACGAAATGATTTTGACACTGAGCTCTTGAACGTCAAGCAAAACATACATATAGTAATCTTGAACACCAGCATGGATACAGTGGAGAGGGGGGTGGGTGGTGGAAGGACTCTGGCTGGATGATTTTGTCTCAATCTCATGGTCAGTCAGTCCGTTTGCAGAGGATAATAAAAGAGGGAAAACAAGGAGATGTTGGAGAGAGAAAAGAAGTGGAAGAAAGCAAGGAAAAGTGAAGAATATGATATGTATTTATATATTTATAGATCATCATATTTGTACTATCTTTCTCTCTCTCCCCCCCCCCCTCCACAAACACACACACTAACAGAAACCCAAGCCCTCTTCCGAGAGATGGAAAACAAGATACCTCCACTGGTCAAAGATTCTTTCGTCTTCAAATATCCCGGGACAGATGTCACTTGCAACAGCTTGGAAATCCCCACAACGCTTCCAGGTAAAAAAATATCATGGGTACATCATTTGGGGAACTAAAATTTTAAAACTTCTCATTTGGGGAATTGCTATTTGGGGGAACTGCTATTTGGGGAACTCGTACTCGATACAATCCTATTCGATATTATCGAATCAATGTTGGGAAAAAAGGACATCTCTAATCACTTCATTGCGTGAGTGATTTTGATAGTAAGCGGGCAGAATGTGTGGTAGGGCAGAAAGCAAAAATTTTATTAAGATACACGTTTGTTGACTAAGTCTTGTTGAGTGCATAATTTGACAAAGTGAGTTGGCCTCGGTTGTTTTTTTTTGTTTTTTGTCTTTGTTGTTGATGTTGTTGTTAGTGTATGAAACGAATGGGATTTATATATAAAGCAAGCCAGGCCAAGTCCAAGAGCAGGGGTAACAGTGAAATGTTTCAAAATACTGAAGTAATTTATTGGCAAACGGAAGAGGCAATTAACTTGGTGTTAAAATATCGACACGGAGAGAAAGTATTTGACGAAATAGTATCGACAGAAACTGGTTCCCCACATGCACTGTTTTTGGTAGTCCCCCAAATGAGAAGTTTTGCAGTTCCCCAAATGATATGTACCCAACATCATAATGTCTCATCATATCATCTTCAGCACAACTTTCTCTGGAATCAAGCTTCGGTCACAGAGCTATACGATAGTTAAGACTTAAGAGAAGGCACTCCAGTGCGCTGCCTCTCTTCTGGCCACTAGAAGATGGCGGCAATTCGCGCGGCCACACAGGGCTGCACTCTTGCAGACAAAAGGAGGGCAAGCGACTGTTAGTTACAGCCCACACTAATAGTACACAACAAGTGAACACCATATTTCAGACGTTTTTGTCGAAATCTAGCCCTCCTTTTGTCTCGCCTCGAGGCACCATAGGATGCACGGTAACTTGATTTACTTCCCGCTCTAGTTTGTGTGTAGAGCTCTGTGGCTTTGGTGCAGCAAGATTGTATTTTATAATTTCAATGAAAACACCGTAGAACAATTAAGATATATAGTTAAAAAAAAGAAGAAGAAAGCAAAACGCTGGAATTTTAGAAAGGCATATCGCCGCTCATACAGCTTAGATTTGGGTGAAATTTTGAAGGTGCCCTCCATTTGACTTACAGAAGGTTTTTTTTTTTTTTCTTGTTTGACATTTGGAGACTTGATGGAGAAGTATTTCTGAGTTGGGTTTGTTTCGCTAATTTGCCTCCGATTCTATTTTTCACGAAGGCACGAACCTACGATGTCATCAGGCAATGCCAGTTGAATTTTAATTTCAATGACGGTCTATGCCCGTTTTTTGTGAGTGTGTGTGTGTTTTTTTTTTTTTGAAGTACTTCTGTAGAAGCAGTATAGACAACACACCATTTTTCGCCGTAAGGCTATAGAAATGTTCCTACTTTAGCACTTCTTTCTTTTTTTTTCGTACATGAGCTCGGAACAACAACAACAACAACAACAACAACAACAACAACAACAACAACAACAACAACAACAACAGCAAAAAGCCACTAATGAGTGATTAGCACAACCAATCAGAATCCTCGTAATGCGCTACAGACTAAAATTAGAGCCTAGTTATCTCCAAGTGGTACCTTTTGTCTTTTACCCTTCGTGGAACTGGACAGTTGGTATTATGTGTTAATACCGCTAACAGTTCGAACATTACCTGATTTTAGGGAGAAACTGCAATCACAATACAGCATAAATGATTATGTCTGTAATACCAGTTTACTTTATGTATAACTTCTAGTATCAGAATTTTCCTTCATCATTTCTCTCATCGTTTTACTCTGCAGATTTTTTGATGTTCTTTCAATCCTTTCTGCCAACCATGGGCGTTCATTTCTTTGGACAGATTGTCAGTGTGAAACACTGTTGGCCGGGTTGTGTGGTCCGGCTAAAGGTATGACATTGCAGAAATTGATATCAGCCTGACACACCATATCATAAATATATTTTGTTATTAATAATATTATCAGTATCAATCCCTGTCCATTTCCGCCCGATATCTTGATCTCTCATTGTCATTCCGCCTATTCAGTTGTCTTCATTTTCAGAGGTTCGCTGCTCTTGGCATTTACATCTCATTTTTCTTGGTAATGTTTTCGTGTGTTCTTGTGGTAGGGATTAAAAAAAAAAAAATGCCCTGGCAGCGGCACTGATAGGCCTGCTCTTCTCGATTTCCAAAGGCCAAGTTATCCTTCATGAATGACATGTGCGCAACATGCACACGGACCCTTCAAGTTTTTCATCCTTGTCCGAGAAGACTAGCTGCTCGATCTTACCTACTATGGGATCAGGGACAGAACTATGGGATCTCCCCAAGGGTTATATCGCCCCCCCCCGGGGGCGATTTTGAGTCGGGGGGGGGGGGGACGAAAGCGCCAAATGAGGCGACAGGGAGGCGAATACGATGAAGGAGGCGATAGGAGGGCGAAAAAGTGAGGGAGTGAATTAATATTTTCGTAACTAGGGATTACAGTTTTGCACAATATCTTGACCATAATTTCGCTTCTCTTTAGTGTAGGAACAATATTATTAATGCCCATTGTTGGAAAAAAATCCTGTCAAGTACATGCTGTTCAATTTCCTTGACCATTGAGTAAATTGCTGGTAGATCTAGATGGTAGTAGGTGAAGGATTACTTTAGAGAGAAAGCCATACGATGACCAAAATAATTTCAGTTGCAACAAATGGAGCATCCATCTATGATGGGGTGGGATCAGGGCTTCATAGGCTTAATAAAAATAGATTTTTTTTTTTGCGTTCTCGCCGTCCATATTGAGAAAGCTGAAAAATCTGAGTGACTTCTTCTCAAGGCCCGCTGCTTGTCAATAAGTAACTGACTTCAACTCTTTCTGGAGCCATTTGAATCGGTGCGGACGTTTTTTTTTTTTTTTTTGCAGTAAGACTCAGCCTGGCAGCCTGGAATACAGAAGCTGAATGCATGATAAACATTTTTTGCCAGGTTTAATGAAGAGAACTTTAACAAGACAATCTAGTTAAGGCAAAATACATCCTGTCGTCTTTCCCGGTCGAGCTGGATTTATGGGAAACGGGGACGAATCGTTCACTTCCCTCAACTTGGCAAAGTCGTACACAGGCGATTTTTAAGAACTCCGAGATCTGTGTGTCCTTGGGTGGGCAATGAACCCTAACGGTTACGATGCATCTTGACGCCCAGGCGTTTGCAAGAAAACTTGCTTGATTTCCAGCACTACATCGAGGGTCAAGTCATTTTCAAACAAGAGGGGTACAAAGTTTTTCCTGATAAAACCCCAGACCATCTATTCTTCCCTCTGGACGGACATTCCTTCTCCCGCTAGTGGTGCCTTCCCCCCATGGTTTTCTATTTTGTAGGAAAAGGATCAAGTCCAGTGTAAACACATCTCAAAAACAGAGAAAAGGGCTTCAGATGTGTGGCCGGGCTGTCTGCGTTCGTTTCTCACAAACACCGATACTACATAACTGACTATAGCACACCAACCACGGGAAAGTCATCGACATGTTAACATTACATGTACATGGGTTTTATGAACCGGAACAGCCAATTGTTGATGCATTTGATGAAGGATATTTTCTATTTTTATTTATCAATAACCAATAAATCAATAATCGGTAAATCGAGAGTTGTTAAAAAAAGTTTTAAAAACTTTAGCATAATCTAAGATTAATCTGTGCACCTTTGGTTGCATGTTAGGGTGGAGGTAAGGTAGGGGGAGGGTGGGGGGGGGGGGGGCGTCGACAGCAAATTTGGCGCCCAAGGGGCTATTGTCTGAAAAAGGTTGAGAACCACTGCGCTAGACCAATGTGTCCCGTCTATTCAGTTAACCACATAAATTATTTAAAAACCCGTCTCTCCTCCTCGGTCTAACTGTCTGTTTACCTGTCTGTGTCGTGTCCCCTTCTGCCTCTGTCCCCATCTCTCTTTTAGCATTGCCATATTTATTATTTTGATCACACAGTGAAATATTTATCTAAAATACCCTTAAAATAAAAATTAAAATAGCACAGAAAGTAACTTTGCAGATTGTTATAGTTTTGCTTCTTGTTTGTTTCAGGACAGCGAGGGTAACGTAGCTGTAGCGCTCCTTGTATTTTCAGAGGTGTGCACTTATTTTCACACACCAGATTTCGGTGAGCCCATTTTCATTGCTGATTGCTTGGTTCCTGGTAATTTTGTCCTAATACCTAAGTGTTTGTGGGACATTGCTGTGAACTGCATTTTTACCACAAGAGGTGCCGGTAATGAATGTTTCTTCATTCTGAATCGGTGGAGAGCGTCAGCAACATGGCCTGAGAAGTGACACATCAGAACTAGAATGACAGCAGCGTCGTAAAGCTAAACACCGTGATCAAATCGATTTAATTATGAGCCACTACATCATTCCATCACCATAAATATGGCTCAGGATCCTGTTGGAACAACAGCAGCAACAACAACAACAGCAACATTCTGGGACCGGCTTGGTCATCACCATCCTGACCTACGACAGCATCATCAGGAACAAACACCATCCCCAAACTCAGTGCTTCTCAAGGGGAGTGGAAATATTTTGGTGGGGCATGGGACTTCAGACTTGAGCGTACAAATTTTATTGGAATCTTTTTGTATGTACTATTTCCCAACTTTGTCCCATCATGGTGGAGCGCATTTAGTATTTTTTTTGTTTGTTTGTTTGTTGAAAACTGAAGTGAGGCATAGGACAAAAAAGGCGGAGAAACACTGCTCTTCTTCAAATGACAATCACATGGGTTCAACAATTGCTGACGAAACTTTGCCAGATTTTTTCCTTCTATTCGGTTATTTGAACAATTTGTGTTATACATGTATAATCGTCACCTCACTTTGGTACAAAAATTCCTTGCGAAACCTTGCCAGATTTCCCCCTTCTATTAGGTTATTTGAACAATTTGTGTTATACATGTATAATCGTCACCTCACCATTGGTACAAATATTCCTGACGAAACCTTGCCAGATTTCCCCCTTCTATTCGGTTATTTGAACAATTTGTGTTATACATGTATAATCGTCACCTCACATTGGTACAAAAATTACTGGCGAAACCTTGCCAGATTTTTCCCTTCTATTCGGTTATTTGAACAGTTTGTGTTGTGCATGTATCGTTACCAATTATATCACAATCGTTTCCTTTCTTTCTTTGTTGCTTCATGATTATTTGTTTTTACTGTTCACATATTAATTGTGTCTTTCATACAGGTGCTTCGAAAAGCCATTTACACTGGGTTAATTCTTAACCTCTAATGTCCTATATGGTCGGTCGGCTGTTGTGACCTCGTTAAAACTGGCATCAGAGAGTGGTGCTTGTGGATGTGGTCTAACTACAAAGCCAAAAATAGAGAAAATAGTTGAGTTGTGTTCACTCCCAGCTGCAGCTTTCTGAGTAAATTACTACTGTCCCTTAACTAGACCCTCAAAAGCTAGTTTTAACCAGATTGTAATAGCTGACCGACGATTTGCAGCCAAAATTTGTATGTAAAATTAAAAATAATGCCAAACTTAAAAAAAAGAAAAGTCACATTGGCTTAAAAAATTGCTGGCGAAACTTTGCCAGCATTTTTTTCCTTCTATTCGGTTATTTGAACAATTTGTGTTATATATGAATGTAAGTCTTGGGCTAACGAAAATGAGAGTTCTGCCTGCACATGGAAGGTCTGAATGTTAATGATACTGCTGTAATATTTCTTGTTAATTTTATTTTGCATCGTTAAAAATGTGGTTATTTGTATATAACGGAGCAGACATGCAATTTTTGAGGAAGCACAGATCCGGCTTTAAGCCGACCGGGCCGATTGCTCGAAATTAGGCCCCTTGTCTAAGAGGGCCTCGCGCAAGGATAATCTAGCCATGTCAAGTACACAGCAATAACATATTTGCAACATGCACTTGACACCTCATTGCGGATTCTACGTAGAACAGCAACAATATAGTTATCGGGCCTCGCAGTTGCTAAAGCCGGTCATGCTGGAGGGCTAAAAAAATACGCCTGATGTATTTAGTGTACAGATATAGGGCCTACAATGTTAAAGACCTGGTTGTATGTGTTTAATAATAAACTTATACTAAGTCTAAATTAAAGTGCCAAGGTTGACTTGCCAGAGCTGTTAGATGTGCCGAGACAACAACAACAACAACGATAACAAAAAAAAACCCACGTATTTTTTTATTTGTTTAATTTTCTATTCTGTTACAATTTTTTTTTCTTGACAAGGGTCATGTGACCGGAAGTTTGGTTTGTCTTGCTTTTTGCTTTGCTTTTTGTTGTATCATTTCTGTATTATTTCTTATGCGAGGCTTTGCGTCACCTCACTTCCGCCTGTGATCCCTCCTGGGACATAGGACGCCGACAAGAGCTCTCCAGGCATCCCGGTCCTGGGCCAGTTGTTCCAGCTGTCCCCAGGTGCGACCCATCTTCTTGGTGTCTGCCTACCAGTCCCGGCGTCAGGTGTTTTTGCGGTCGGCCTCTTTTTCTTTTCCCCTGAGGGTTCCATGTGAGGGCTTGTCTTGTGGTACTGGATGCAAGTTTCCGAAGTGTCCTATCAATCTCCATCGTCTCTGTAGAATTTCTACAGAGACAAGTCTTTGCTACATACAACTTTTTCTTTCTGCCACATTTTGATTTAACCCGCGTGAAGAATCTGGTTGCCCGGTGGAGCACTGAGTCAGACCTCTTTACACCCATTTGCGTGAAGTCTGTCATTCCACCTGCGGACTATTCAAGTCAGTTTTGACGCACCCAAACCAGTAAAAGGGACTTGCTCGAGTCTCGCCAGTGCGTGTGGTCCCGTTTAATTCCATAGTTCACATCTCACACCAAACCCCCAGCAGGACAGACTTGACTCAGGGCGCCAGGAGCCTAAAGATATTTGAACCCTTTGTGTGCCATTACTATTTCCAATTTTGCCGACACAGGAAGACTATAGTGGGGGAGATGAATTGAAGACTAACTGCAGCAACATCAATTAATAGAAAGTCGACTTACTTTCTCCCCGAAAAATAGCATGGCATTCTTGTGCACCGATGCATCGGTGATTGGCACAAATTTGACCAGCGGAAGAACCGATATACCGGTGATTGGCACACAAAGAATTAAAGAAGACCCGACCGTGCGAAATGAACATATCTCCAGTAAATTCTTGTGTGAAGTAAAAACAAAACAACTTAAGAACTATGGCATAGAAACACAATATTAAGTGTCTCATTGTCCTTGTGTAATGTTTAACATACCATAAAATTCCGATGAGACTATCGTTGGTCAAACATATTATTCCTGTGCACAATTATATAATATTATTATTTCGATGGCACCACAGTTATCTGTATTGTATTTTGTGTATTATATACTGTATATTGTTTATTATATATTGCGTAGAGTTTATTATATCTAAGCAATCTCCAAGACAGCGTTGCCTTTATGTTTTGTACCGGCAAACTGTATCAAAGAGATCTTTGCCTTTGTAAAATGTATACGTGTATTTTCTGAAATAGTTTGTTGGAAGGGTATGAAAAAAATAAACACATTTGTATACATTTATTCATTAGATTTGTTTTCACATCTGTTGAGCTCTCCCTATTGTATGTACTAACACAGGTTTTGCATCTACATTGCATCTCAGATTTCGAAGAGAAATTGCTATTTACGATTTACTCTACAAAGGAATATATTATTGATATCTCGCTAATGTGTATACATTGCGGTGGACTGGTGTCTCAAGTTTCTGATTACATGAGTTTATTTGTGAACGCTGTGAAATAAATTGATTTTACCGTCTGAGGTTATTAGCGTTGTAGAATCCATATCAATTTATATGTACTTTGAATTTCCGTCTAATTCGCAAAAAACCACAGTCTTGCATCACTCATGAAATATCTGGGACATTTAGCATCCGATAAAACGGCAAAGACAAAAACAAAGACAAACATGAAAACAACGAAACAAGAAGAACAAAAACACTAAAGAAAATCCGATCATAACCAAAGTTTATGAGAATTCAAACCAAATAGCACATGTCAAATTCAGAGATGCCACAATTCAATGTCAGAATCATTGGGAATTATGTGCTTAGAAAAACATGTCAAAATGGGCTCATTATAAATTTAACAGATAGATAAATAAGTAAATAAATATATTAGTACATAACTATAATAAACACACGAATAAATAAATAAATAAATAAATAAATAAATAAATAAATAAATAAATAAATAAATAAATAAATAAATAAATAAAAGCCACGGTATGGTATTCTTATGTATACAAATAAAGTCATGCCTGAATTGAGCTGCTTCTTTTGATCAAATTGCATTTATGAGAAAACAGTGTCAATAATTCACTTTGCAGTGCATTTCGAAATCATTCCCTTACTTGTGGCAGTTTCTGTTCCAAGCTCCGTCTCTGAGATATCAATACTGTATGATTCACGGCCGAGAACAAACTACACACTTGCTCAATGTTTCTATCCATCTAACCTGGATTTTGGAGAAACACGGGTAAGCCAATAACTAAGTAGATACATGTAGTACATCACCATAGCCTTGTTATGGTTTAAACAATATTATTAGACATTTAATGTGCTGCATTTTCAATCACGTAATCCAGTTCCTGGATTTTAAACATTTCCTCGCCAACCTTCAATCACATTTTTGTGCCTGCTGTGAAAATGTCAAAATTGGAGTAACGACATTCTTTTGTTTTTAAATAAGTACAAAAAACATTACAATCTAGAACATCATTTGAGAGCGTAAGTAACCTCTGCCAGCAGCTGACAAAAACAACAACAACAAAAAAGACAACACTAACAACACATTAATTTCCAGTTTAATCATAGCGCCTTTGGTAGGTAAATCATCCAACTGGCAAAAAAAAAAATTCCATTAAGTCTCAAAGTGGGTTGAGTTTCCATTTTCTGAAAATTCTGCGTCCATCATTTCCGTACAAAACCAAAATTTAAAGACTTACCTCTGTACTGTACCCAAGTCATAAAAAACTGAAATTGAGAGATTGAACAAAAAGTGTTCTCAGCGCACGTTATCACTTTGAAAACTTCAGCTCTATCAAGATGTCTCGGTCTAATAATAACAGTTCAGGGTTAATTTGCTTTGTACAGAAGACAACATAGTCGCTGATCTTTATGCATAACAATACTGTTTAATTTTGGGGTCCGGGTAGACTTTGGCATGATGTAGAACTGATCATTGCAGTTATATATGGGCAAAGATTTATACTCGATATCTGACAAATTGCCGAGGTCCACTTAGACACTTCCATGTCTCCATACCTGTTTCTGATCTAATGTTGATAATAATGGTTATATTTTATGGATCTGTAACAATTTCGATTATTGTGGTCAAGGAATTTGTTCACTGTGAACTGTTGATTCTGCCACCTCTCAGGAACAGAATGTAACCGTTTTGCCAGATTGGAAAGAGCATCATCTCGTAAACCGTACCCCCCCCCCTCCCCACCTCTCCTTTCCGCCTTACCAATCCTTCCCCCGGAAATAGCATGGTTGGATGAATTTCACCTGAGCGCCCGCTACTCGGTCCAACAAGCAAACCTGATTAACTAGTGGAATCCCTGGTTCTTTTCTTAATTATCTCCCTTTTCCTGTTTATTAATATACTTCCTGGTCGGGGATGTCTAGATGATGGCCAAAGTGAGTGCAGATAACAATAACAATAAAAACTACTTTACTCTTTCGGACACACATTTTTCCGTGTCACGCCGAGGAAAAGAAAGTGTGAGCAAGTGTGCAGGATGCCCTGATAATCATGTTGGTAGCCTAGTTAAGTTCAATGGCATGCTCTAGTTGACTTGATTTAGGGTGGCATTGGAGATGGATGCGAAATTATA
Source organism: Onchidella celtica (assembly GCA_963931925.1). Lineage (NCBI taxonomy): Eukaryota > Metazoa > Mollusca > Gastropoda > Systellommatophora > Onchidiidae > Onchidella > Onchidella celtica. Next base: position 16,081,283 of record OZ007580.1, on the reverse strand, counting down.
TCAGAGGCAAAATTTGATTGATAGCCAGTAATAAGATGGCTGTGTAAGGCAAAATTCATTCTTATGTGCCGGATGATATCATTTCACAACACAGTTTAGTGCCTATGTACCTTCGTCCCCCTCCCCTCTAATCCATAGTAAAGTCGAAAACAAATCATCGTGACTACTCTAAGCTAATGTCACATGTCATTTTTTTTAGACTGTTGAGATATTTGGAAAAAAAAAAGTGTTTCTTTCCCTGTCATTTAGTGATTTAGGCCATTCTGTTTCTATTGGATTATCACATTTTCCTGCCGGCGCATTTTCTTTTTCTGTATTATTATCTGGTAGCCGTCATGCACAGGAATGCCACAACGTGTCAGCTGCCTTTTGCCATAAGCGTGACATGTAGGCCATTATCGTAGAGCCGTGACATTTTCATAAATTGAGTAAACAAAAATGCAAACTCTTCTATGTGCAAAATCTGACAGTACTTTGTCATTTTATCAGCAGACAGTCGTGTTTATCCTGTTCATAATTAGCGGGGACGGGCTGACGAACATTAGCAACATTCTTTAACCCCTTCAACACCGACAGCGTACTGCCATGAACAATATTTTGTATGTCGGCTTGAATGTGTTTTAATACAATTATACATTTTTAAATGTATGATAAATTTTACTTTAGAAGTGTCCATTTACCATTTGGAGCGACCGAAATAAAAAAAACAACAAAAAACTAGGGCCATGGAGATCATAGCAATACTACTTTGGCGTTGAATAATTAACCAAGATGTTTACACGCTGAAGTGGGCATCTCATTGTCGCACAGAGTAAAGCATCTCTGCCAGAGTGGAGGGCAGACCGGGCATTATGAAGCTGCCTGTCGCAGATTTCTATGTTGTCTTGTAGTTTTTATTTGTCACTTGCTCGAAGCTTCACCAGATGAATGACAATTGCCGCGTGTTTGAGGCCAAGGTGAGTCCCCGTATTTGGAGGAAGTCGGCTGTGGTCTGGTGTAGAAAGTGATGGGCGCCGTCAGGCCTCAACAGCCCAAGACACACGACATAATATTATGTGGACAGATCTGGTAAGCCTGCTTGTGATGCGGTGTTGTGTCAGGCAACGCCCCTGCAACCCTGCAAGGCTGTGGTAACAAGTGCCAAGAATCACACTGCATAAAGAATTCCTTCAGTGTTTTGCACTGACTTAGGTCAGGCTCACCAATCACAGCTTGAGTACGGGGTTAATGCAATCAGACATGATTTCTTAAGACAAGTTAAATTATCAAAAGTTTTCCACTGGAGTGTACTAAATTCCATTTGTTTAAATGAGTGAATATCTTATCACAATGACAAAGCAACGTCAGCTACCAATAGTCCGTCAGCGCTAATATTCTTTTTCGTGGCATATCTAACATTTTCTGCCCTCCACCTTTTTATTTAAAATGAAAACAGTAGTATTCACTGTAAATATTTACTTACCATTATGGATTATGTGACGTTAGAGGGATCGAAATTATGGTTTGGTTTCACTGATTCTAGAGCTGATACTGTCAATTTCACCAGATGTCAAAGCTTTGGGTGTCCTCTTGTTGGAGTTGGCAACATTTCCTTTCCTACACCTTGAGAACAACTTATTAAATGTTTCCCTGTATTTTGAACTCATGTTGTAATACAAGAAAATGTTGACACTAGAATTGATCGCCTCTGCCAGGAATGCGATAGACCAGGTAACATGAAAAACGTTGGCATATTTACCCGTGAGTTTAAATTCTAGTTCAGTAAACGTGGCGACGTAAAGGGTTATTGCTGGTGTGAAACAAATAATCAGAATGGTTGAAATTAGAACGACCATGGTCATCGTTTTCTTGTCCCGAGCTGAGAGAGCCTGAGATTGGTCCCGATCAAATGTCGATTTGGTGCGCCATTTGGTTCTCCGTTTGAGCTTGACGACCAATATACAGGTGAAAAGTATAACCATGAAAAACGAGACGAAACCGAGAATGGCATAAAGTATAAATGCAAATCCTTCTAATTCATGTCGGTGTTTCGTATTGAGTAAACCAACGAGGGTTTTGTTTCTCTTGGGGTTGAATTTTTCTCCGAAATAGAGAGTCACATACTCTGGGGTCAAGGTTAGAAACATGAAGAAATAAATGCAACATATTACAATTCTGGTGCGTTTTGGTGTAACGATTTGTTTGACTTTAAGAGGAATTGCAATACACAGACATCTCTCGGCAGTTACATAAACTGTGATCCAGCATGTAATTCTGGCAAAACAAGCATGTGGCCAACCACCAGTCAGATACTGGATCTCTGAAGGCTCAAAGGGAACATCTGCATTCTCCATAAATGGGTTCAGATTTATGTTCAGCCATTCCAGTGTGATAAGACTGCAGAGATCAGAGATTGCCATAGCAAAGAAACTAATGTTCATTGTACTGCTGAGACCTTGTAGAACAAATATCATCATATTGATAATGTTAGTGATGATTCCTAAGAAGCAGACAGTGCCACTCAAAGCCACATGACTGACTATCTGAACGATTCGTAGTTCAGCATCACTGATAAAAGGCGGATCTTTCTCTGCGTTGCCCACATAATCTGAAAATATCAGTGGTTGAGTACTGTCGTTGAACTCCATTTCATATATTACTGAAACTCACTGAATAGGATACTCAAACCACCAACGATGAGAGTCTCTTTCTGTCCTGCCATTCTACTATATTCTGTCTTTCGTCTTGTCTTACTTTTCCTAGTACAAAATGGCAGTTATCGTACTGACGTGCTTTCTCCAAACTCAAGCCAACGATGAAAGGCGTTAACCTGAAGATTACCTTAAACAATCAAGTCTTTAATTTACTAAATAATGTCACTTAAACGAAAATGCTGTCATATTCTGAAGTACTTGCACTATCGATGAAACAAAAAAGACAAGTTCTGAAATGTGAGAAGCGAGAATTTGTTTCACTTGCAATTCCACAAAGATTGTCAAAATAATCTCTCTGAAAGTATTTCAAATGACAGATATAGATTACACCGTGAAGTGGGTTTCAGACTACTGAGGTCGATAACTAAGGTTTTTCCCCTTTTATAATGTGACAGACTCCTACTAATGGACTCATTTTCTAGCGTGTTATCCAGAACCAATACCTTGATTTGAAACAAATATTCTTTGGTTTTTAATTTACTTATTTTAGAAACAATTTTAACGCTCATCTTGCGCGTGACGGCTAAATGAAGCCCGTTGACCGGTCAGTGACCTTACTCACGGAGAATCTTATCTGGGTCACTGACCCTTGTCGATGTACGACGATCACACTACCAATGATCTGACGCATGATACCAAACTGACAGCTGTAGTTTTCGTGAGTACGAAGCATGATAACTAGCCACGCCCCCCAAGCAATAAAAAAATGGTTTCATCCTGATTGACACATACTAATAAACCAATGTACGCATTTGGGGAAAAAGATCATTTCAGAGGTTGTTTCTGATCGGTTCTTAGTGACAGCCAATTCCAGATGGTGGTCAGCTTGTGAGAGAATGAGATAATATTTATTGCAAATTTGTTGAGCAACAGTTCGCATGTCGATGTTACAACTTTTGATAGTGTGGGGAGAGCCTTTGAAAGCTGTCACAATGCCTTTGATTTAGAAAGGATACAGTGAACAATGAGACGGTAGTTACGTCTCAAAAAGGTCAGTGACCCTACGCTTGAAAATACAGCTTGCGCGCGGCGCGGTCAGCTTGACCATGCCGAATTGGTACGCCCGTGCAGAGTGACTGCATGGAAAGTCGATGCCGTAAAACGACGCCCATCGCAGGGCGAAGGTTAAATTAATACAGTACTAAGTATTCCCGATTGTAAACGATTTCTGTTATGGAAATTTACTGAATTCCCTCAGCGATGACTAGTGTTATGGCACGGTCCCTTAAGACCACAGAGCGAAGAGACTCGGCGTCTTAGGTAAACTACAGGCAGATTTGGGCAATTACTGTAAAGTACTACTTGATAGCAAGGAATTCAGAGTGAGATTGTCATGGATCTAAGTGTACGTAATGGTGCATGATGATTGATGTGTCCACTGTCGATTTGCTGTGTAAGCGAGAAGTGAGTTTGCCTAGTGTTTAGTACTCGAGCCTGTGATGTCAATTTCACTTGAACATAATCACGAAACGTTCCCTGGTGTTTGAGAAAGATATAGATATGCGAATTAAATAATGTATCCCACCCAAAATAATTAACATGGTCTGTTTAACAGAACAAATGAATGTCTAGCAATCCATGGTGCTAATTTCATGGCCACGCCCCATTTATACCATTTCTAAAGCAAACAAAATGTCCATTATTGAACAGACACCGAAATTGCTTAAGTGACAAGATAGTTTATATAACATCTATTCCTTGTTCCCAAGCGTACTGATATGATTAGCCATGGGAAAGCTCAAAACGCTTGACTGTTGTCAAGACTTTATACATGAGTTGTGCGCAATAATAGGTTTTACGGTGTCCCATTATACCCCTATAGAGACCATGTTTGCTCTGACTGACAAAGTACCGGGAACGCTGTCAGCAATTTTTTTCTAATGTTGGCTTGAACAGCAAATTGTATTATTCGAATTGATATCGAATTTTCGTCAATACTGTTCGAAAGGTCAGCACTGTTTCGGATAACTGAGCGTTTCTGAAAAAAAATGTTTGTGCGTGCCGGACGACTTCGTGCGAGACAAGCGGAAGTTGCCGCAAATGTAGCATTTCTGGCTTGTTCCCTTCAGTAATTCACATTACTGGTTGGCCTTGTCTGTAACTAGCCTTACTTTCAGACGATCTGCGAATGTGCTAAAATTTCGAAACTGTCTAAACTTTGCAAAGCGGAGATTTGAACGAGTTAAGATTTCAATGATTTACTCATTCTGCGGATGATTCCTCGGTGGTGCCTAAATGTATGCTCGTGAATGGCCCATTTCACCAAAATACTTCACTTCTTCAATCCACATTTCAGAAAAATCCGTGCAGTTGTTTTCTAGCCTATTCGCAACAAAAGGGTTTTCCTGTCTTTTTAGATAATGGACTAGCTGAGATACCCGGCGCTGCTCGTTATAAATCTATTTTTAGTTTCAGTTCTGGGTGGTATTGATGGACTTGCTTCATCTTGCTCGTTGCTTTAGATTTATTTTGTTTCTGCAATTGTTTGTTTGTTTGTTCTTAGACTGGCTCATCTTATTGTATCCAATATCTTTGGTCTTATTGTATCCTCTTTGCACGTTAAGGCCGACGCGCCCCGTCAGCAGACATGAAGTGACAATGAACTGCGCGCTGGGTAGTTTGTGTAATAGCAGAGAGTATGTATGTCTAGAGAGGCTTCACTATTGGTCGATTTGCCCTGCGAGACACGGGAGGCTCTGCGAAACCACTGTTAGCATGGAGCGGAAAGTAGGTCGCTGCGGTAAACAATATCCGTTTGTGCATTACCACGGGCCGTAAGAGCTTATAAATGGTTTTAAATAGTTTCTATCAGCCCCAAAATATGAACAAAACACAGTAAACAGATATACACACTATCTTTGGTGAAGAAGATCTCTTTCAATTCTCCAATTTCTTGTTTACCCAGGCGACCTAGTTTCGCGATTTGGCGGAAGTGAGATCACTCTATAATACTCTCTGGTAATAGTGAATACATCGGACAGAAGAGATGATATTAGGCGTTTGTGAAAAGGAGAACCGGAGGCGAGCAGTCAGCGACACAAAGTGAAAGAAAAAACTTTCTCATCATTTGGAGGATTTAAATGTGAAAAAGGAGCTTCTACACTGCGAAAGGAAGGCATGTGAATCCGAGCTGTAAGAGCCAGAATTTTTTGCGAACACACAGACAAACATACATTCGGTTTTAATATAAATGATGTTGTGGCGGACGTGAGTTGGATCTATAATTGGTGTATATAAGGTCTTTTCCGTAAGACGACAGAAATCTATTCACAACCAAACACATTTATAATATACAACATAACACGAATTACTTTAGGTTGACAAGGTGAAACTTTTAATCATGAACAAACTGAACATAAATAATTGCGTATTATTACAGTGACAGAACAACATTAGGGGTGAAACACTAAACAGACGAAAGCTGGCAAAGGCGCCAGACCGGTGGCTCGCCATATAAAATTTTGCCGAAGACTAGCACAATAGGCACTGCCCTCACCGCGACCCAATGGGCTGCAGCGGGCAGTGCCCAATGTGCTAATGTGAATCAAAATTTCTGGGTGGCCAGCCATCGGTCTGGCGCCTACACCAGGCGTGATCTGTTTCACCCCTTAGGGATGAAATAATATTGGTTTCCCCGCTATCAACCCTATGGAAATACGACTGGTAAGACTGAGGTCAAATTTGCTCATAGAAATAATGACATCATTCCTACGTAGATCCGCTGGTTTGATGCAGGAAACCCACCCCTACGGTAATCTTATACAAATCTACATCGGACTGAAGCTGGGATGCTGGCAGGGATCACCCCACTAGCCGTTGCATATACATGGACATATAACAGTGATGAACTAGTAACATAACAAATAATTTTGTCTGTTTGCATAGGTGATTGTGAATACTTATTCCTTACATTGAATATCGAGGAACTTTCGTCTTCTTAGTTCTTGTTTGTTCCAGCTCCACTTTTTGCACAACTGAAAAATTCGACGGTAAATGTTTTCGGCTTTAGTATTATGATAAAGTAACTGTGAAGCGGCTTGATAAGTGCCTTAACGGACTCTAAACAAGTGTCAAAACATTTTGATGCCCCCTCTACACACTAAAAGATCTCCAGTTTTTTCAGAAAATGGAGAGAGAACAAACAAGAACTGAGGTCGCGATTTATGTAAATCTCAAATTGCTGAAAGAACCTGCAGATCAGTAGATTGTCCGTCAGGACGGAATGTTTAAATATCTCACAATATTCAATAACCGTTGCCATTCATGAGCAGGTCAACCCGGTTCCGTGGAAATCCCATTTCTGTCATTTGTTTGGTTGTTTGTTTGTTCTGCAGAGACAAATCTCACCCCCTCCCTCCACGAAATGTTTCCAGATCTGGAATATGAATTTTCTGCAAAAGTTATTTTGAAATCCAGAAACTTTAATTTAGCAAAAGTTTAAATCTTGCCACTATTTCATGATTCTTGTGCATTTTTTGAATTGGAATTCAGGCCTACCATAAGCTTAAACTTGAAACTTGAACTTGAAAAAAAAAGAAAAATCAACAATACAATTTCTCTCTCTCTCGCTTGTTTTTCTTATTTTACCGTATTTTGTTATTGTGTTAGGTTGCTACAGCAACAGGCCACAGTAATCTTAACAGACGGATGGTAGTATTCTGAGGTAAGAATGGTTTTGTTCCCTGTAAAAGTAACAATGATGGTAATTATAAATAAATGAATCCATTTCTTTCTACAGCCATCCAAAACATGATTACAAGACTTGCAATGAAAGAACAGTATAGGCAACAATATTCAGGACCGTCTTAACGCATGTGCACATCGGGCAGCTCCCCAAGGGCCCCAGGCATGCAAATTTACATTGGTTTTGAAACGGGGAAGAAACTCCCGCCACAGGTTCTCGCTCTGCCCAGGGGCCTGCAATGATATTAGATGGCCCCGACTATTGCTGACTTACCACCAATGGCATCTGGTCTAAACCCTGTTTGATTGTCAGAGTTAACAAACCTCCTTCACGTCACCACGTCTGAGATGCCTTTCGAATACACCGTTCAAATCACATAACCTTATGATTTCTACAGTTGACTAGTATGATTCACGTAAATATGTTATTCTATTTCACAATAAAGCTTTGCCGCAGTTTTATGGCAAGAATGTTAGTCTTAAAAATAATAACTAAAGCTACTTGTCTAACACCAGCATTTTTTGGACATAAAGATACCTGGTTCTAAAGCGACGATTCAATACATCACTCCAGCCCTTACACCGTAATACAACTAAGTACAAACAAAAATAAAAATAAAAAAGGTGCAGAGTTGTCTAAAACCCTTATCTGACACTCCCAGTTTTGGGACATGACGTATCCTAACCCTCGACAGCCCAAGAGACCAAATAATATGAAACTTCAGAACAGAAATTTGTCTGTTTTAACGCAGAACAGTACTTTGCAAGGCGACACATATTTCACTTTTATCCAGACATAATTTTGCTGATCGGATCCGTGGATATAAATATTGAGAAAGTGCACTTAAAATATATATACATGTACATGTACATTGTAGTTCATTTTATGCCATTTTGACAAAATGTGTCTTTCCACTCTTGGCTACCAGAGGGTTAAACAACCAAAAAATTTTCTAATTTACTTTTCATCTTTATTATAAATTTTGTTTATTTTATTCAATACTGATAAGCATGCAGTGAGGCACGTTCACACGCACTCATACACCATGCATCCCACACACTTGCAGCACATATACAGAAGTTGTACACACACAATCTCACCATAACAGCTTTTTTATTTTTTATAAATTATTATATCTCTGGACAATGATACCTCAAACAGATCTACTGGCCCTAGAATTTGCTTGTCCCTAATATTCAAGTAATAAAAAAACAGTAAAAAGAAAAGCAAAAACCGCAAAAAGAAACAGCAATTAACAGTAATGAAAACAGTAAAAAAAATAGTAATAAAAAAAACCCCAGCATTATCATAAGCAAAAGTTAGGCATCAAAGATAAGCCCAATGGTACCACTAGTAATTTTTTTGTCGTACATTTACCTGTGGGTGCCAACCAGTAGGTAAAATGCTAGGGAGCAATTCTCAGTTTCACAGTTGACAAATTTCCACGCACATGTCGAGCAAGGTGGAGGTCGGGAAGAGGGGGTGTACGGAGAGGTAACATTATTTGTGTTGTACACATTTTTGGCTCAATGCGTTCAGTGGTCCAGTTCTCTCAGGACGATTGTAAGGGCGAACAGGGCACTGAGTCAGCTCTGTTCTACGTTGATTTTAGTGTGGGATTTAAATATTGAATCTACCAGCATCCTGCACAGTAGTGACACTTTTTGATCTAATATAGGAATGTGAGGGCTGAAGGCTAGCCCAAAGTAATATCAGAGACAATTGTCCAAAATGAAAAACCATCCTTATAATAATATAGTAGTTTATAATTGATTATCACAAGATATCATCGCCATAGTGCTGCCTTATATCATCTTCACATCCAACCAAAGCGTCACCTCCGGTCGCCCTATATTGACGGACGTGTTGCGCTCCGACAATCCAAGTTTGGGACTCATAGATGTTAAGTACCCCACGCATTTGTTAAACGTTCTTCAATTTTGTTTTGTTTGTTGGATTTTTTTCTATTTATTTAATTTTCTATCGTGTTACATTTCTTTTTTTAATGAAGATTAACATACCGAACGCTTGACCTACCTTTCCTTTTCTTTGCGTTTTATTGTATTGTTTCTGTATTATTTCTTACGCGAGATTTTGCTACGTGTAACTTTTTCTTTTCGCCACATTTTGACAGCTCTCTATCAGAGCGTGTCGAGAAAATCGCTGGTAAAAGTTTCATACTTTTAACAACGTTAGCACTTTAAAATCTACTCCCAGAAGTGTGATGCATTTGTAATTTCCACTGGAGTTTGATTTGAGTTTGGGTTTAATGGCGTATCGGCACGATAACCGCCGCTTTGCGTCTTTCACAGTTTCACATTACTTTGGCTGGAATGATAGAATATTCAGAATAATATTACAAAGGCATTCAAGACATAGTTACCTCCCCCGCCCCCCTCCACACACACACATACATACATATGAAAATACAATAATTATTCTCAGAAAGAAAAAATGACTGGAAAAAAAAAGTTGTTGACACATTTTCATATCAATATTACATTTTTCATATTGTCACGAGTGGAGTGAGCGATAGTTAATAATTACGGGGGGAAAGGAGGAGAGTAAAATTAACGCACGTAGACAAGTAAGTTAAAGCGTGCATGTTGTGAGTTGTGGGGTGTCTGAAGGAGGCGAGGGCGCTGTATTACCAGTTCACTGCACAGAGATAGTCCAAAGAGAACGGACGCTAGTAAGAGCCCAGCGGGCGAACATAAGGGGAGCAGTCGGAAGACAGATGAGAGTGTTTTTTCCAGTGATGACTGGTAGGTAGAACGTTGATTGATAATTATGATTGATGTATTATATTATATTCGTCTATTACCCTGATGTAAATAAGTATATGTGAGGAATGTGGAAGTCCTTGATATTGGATATAGCAATGTGCGCCATGAGCGATAGATGAAAGTTGAGTTCATGGATTTGTAGCGCGAGTGAGTAGTGTGTACTCCGATGGAGGTGTGTTACCGTAAGATGTTTGGTGAGTGAAAGGTGAACTATTGTGTGTACGCTTCATGGGTTGTAAGGAGAGGTGGAGTGAATAGAAATGGTAGGGTATTATACCAATGTAATGTTATTCTTGTAGGTGTCGGGGACGGGCCAAAGAGCCACCTCGGTGAGCACAGGGGATAGGCCAGCATAGGGCCGGAGGCCACACATAGGCCAAGAGTGAGGCTGTCGGTGCAGGACAGTAGAGGCACATAAAGTCGTGGCAGTCTGGCCACGGACAGGGACGTAGATATGAGCGTGAATGTGATAATGTACTATTGCCATGTTGATGGGCTATTGAAATGATAATGTACTATTGCCATGTTGATGGGCTATTGAAATGATAATGTGCTATTGCCCTGCTGAGGTGCTAGTGGAATGCTAAGGTGTATGACAATAGGACGGTGATATTGAGAGACTGCGGTGCCAGTGAATTATTAATGTGCTATTAAGACCCTGAGGGGAGAGGCTGAGGCCGAAGTGCCTTTAGGAAGTAACTACCGGGTTGTGGATCCGAGGAAGAGTGCATGTGAGAATAAGGCCGTTGTACGGCAGTTAATTTCAATAATATAATGTATGTAATTGCGCTATTATCTGTATAATTATGTTTAATAAATGTGTGAGTCTGATGGGTTGTTCTGTTAAGTGTTAAACTTGTTCGTTCGTGATTGTTGTCCTGTCATAACTTATTACATCTCCCAGTCTGGGATTTGTGACACATATCATCATTTCAATTGAAATTGCAATACCACACAATAAGAACGTATTCATCTGTGATACTAACCGCATACAACATAATTCTCAAATTCAGTGCAAGAGTATCGTCACTGCTCTGCGCTAATGTAATGGCAGAAATCATTTTGACACTTTTGAGATATTCATAAAAAACTGTTTCTTTTCGTGTCATATAGTGACGCATGCCATTATGAATCCATTGGATTATAACAACTTCAAATTGGCGCATTTCTTTAACTATAATATTATCTGATAGCCTTCGTGCTCAGGAATGCAATGAACCGCTAGTTGCCTTTTGGCATACGTTTGACATATGCCATTATTGTACAGCAGTGACGACATGACAAATCCACAGTAATCTCAAATATTAATGATGCATAATTAAGCTTTTATATAACATGACATACTGCACAATTGCAGGATTAGAATTTCATGTATAAGTTAAGTAGTAATGTCACAGACAGGATAAAATAGTATATTTTCGCAAGAGGGAGCTGCTGTGTTGAAAGAATGTTTATGAAAGGACTAGCAGTTGCTGCTGCTATAAAAAGGCAGTTTCCAACAGTAAGTTCCAAAAGAGGAGCGGGAGTCAAGGCCCAAGCTCTCAGCTCCCTCTGACAATAGGAATGTCTCTCTGATCTCCCTCTCTTAAGGGATGAAACAGACCAAGACGGGTAGAAACCAGAGCAGTGGCTGGCCGCTGGAAATTTTGCTTCACACTAGGACAACAAGCACTGCCCGCCGGTGTGATTTTTTTTTCCGTACGAGCTTTAGCAACAGATCCCCAAACACAGGACAGTTCCAACACATCCCAGGGATTTTCGGTGGCCTTCAGAGTTATATCAGGCACAGTCTAGAGATTGCAGCACCCATGGCAGTGTTCCACAGGACGAGAAATCCTTTAGCTGACGACCTGTCTTTTGGGGTGTGTTGCTGCCCCGCTCCTGAATTTGCTAAAGCTCGTACGGAAAAAAAAATCGCGCTGCCCGCTGCATCCCGTTGTGTGGCGGTGTGGACAGTGCCTATCATTGGCGCCCACCATAACAAGAGAAGGCAGACGGGAATGAAGTAGAGAACGGCTGAATCAGGAGCAAGAAACGAGAAGAAAGACAATCCAAAACAGAGGGCTGGCAGTCCATGTTAAAGCCCTAGAGAAACGAAGATCTTCAGGAAGGAATACCAATAGAAGTACTCTCAAACACGTCATTGTATAATACTGGCCGGATATCGAGCAATTTAAAGAAATTTGCACTGCATAGGAATTTGGACTTATAGTGGAGGTCAAAGTACTTCTCCTGGAAGATACATTTATAAAACTGGCCCTCCCGTGTTGTCTTTCTCAACCCAAACTCCCCCCTTATAGTGTTTCATTCTACCTTCAAACTTTGCAAGATGCCTTTGAACCGCTAACTTTGAACTTGGATTTTTAGCGAATAAAAGGATTACATATACCCTCCTTCGAATTATTTGAAAAGTCATGGTAGAAAAAACACAATTTTCGGGTAACTCGTGTTGGGAGTTCCTTAAAAAAAACGGATACATAGGCACACAGTTGCAACTTTTACGGGTGTGATTAAATTTGTTCTGTTGTAATTATGAAACCCCAAGATCAACTCCCGACATCCTAGACGTAATCTTTATCTTATTGAAAATATTCTCGTCCAGTCTGATTATCTGTTTGTATGGACCCTGAAATACACAGGTATTTTTGCATTTACACTGACCAAAATTTCTGTGACGGAGGTTCCTTACGGTCTTAAGTTGTGCCATAAAACAATAAACTTCTCCGCTTTCTAAAATACCGATACTCACAATGGCGGCAGAGCAAGGCAAGATGGTCTTCATTTCAGTTTTGGTGAATTAAATGAAAGTAATCAACATAAACTTTGCATGGCAAACACACGGGAAACACCGTGGCAGTTCAAAAAGTAAATATGATAGAAAAGTGAAAATAATGTCATGAAATGCGAATATGACGCAACTATTAAAATGACGTCATGAAAGGCAAATGTGAATCAGCAATGAATATGACGTCATGGAATGAAAATTGTGACACAACAGTGAAAAGGGCGTCATGAAATGCAATTGTGACTCAACAAGGAAAATAACATCATGAAACACAGTTGTGACGCAACAGTCAGTTATACTGACGTAACATATTAAAATGTGACTCCGCACGTGTTGGTAATAAATAATGTATTTATGACTGAAATACTACACGATGTCAGATGCCAGTGCTACATCAACTCTGCATTTCTCTAATCCCACGGCACAAATGTTTGACTTAATTCATGCCAGACGTCTCCTAATTGTTATTTAATGTCATCAATAAGAATGTGTAGTATACGCTATTTGGCACTGAACAATACTTTTGCACCAAAAACTTAAGATTGACGATTGTCACGTTTTTGGCATTTGTATTAAATATTCATATTAAAAATGTCACGTAAACACAATATTTGTACGTGGATCTGACAAAAAGCGGGCTAAAGGTGAATTTTTCATACCTCTTTAAAAAATCAAAATAAAATATTTCTAAGACGATTTAAAGCAAAATATTTTAATTGAATGCAAAAAAAATGGCTAATCTTTCATAATATTAGTAAACCTCAATTCCATGGAAAGTTCCCTATTTTGGAGGTGTTTTGTCAGGAGTTTCGTCTTTCACCTTAAGTCCGATTTCGTCAGATCCACTCACATTTTAGTTAACTCTCTGGGCCCGATATAGTGTCACCAGTGATACATAGAAATTTATCACTCGGCTGTAGTACCCACAAGAAAGTTATCATTTTGGTACTTTTTACAATATATGCACACAAAATCAACCAAATACACAAATACACCTAGATTATGCCCCTAAGAACACATTCTCACAAAATATCAGAATTCGCCCACAAGCAGAAATGGAGGCAGGGCCTAGAGGGTTAACACACTGTAGCATCTGCAAGCTACCCCTTGCCCTTCCCCGTTGCTTGTTATACTAGTGACTGAGCATGTGTTCACTTCTTTTTTTCTTTAATTGTTGACGTTCGCCAGAGTGTACTCCGTGACCTCACCCTCCCTTCCTAGTGAGTAGTTGTCGTTGGGTGATCGTAAATAATAGTATGTTCCTGAACGTTCGATAAAGGTGTAGATATAGATGTTTACGCCAGATTTGGCCTTGAGTGATGTAACCTGGTGACGTATTGATACGTGATTGGTTAGTTTGTGTGTTTCGGGCGAGGGCAGAGGTTACATTTATTTCGGGAACTTTCTATAGAAATACCTATATATATGGACCCAAGTGAGTGGTTGGTCGGTGAGTAAGTGAGTTTCCTTCTCGTGTGGCGTAGGATATTTAGTTGTTCGCTGGTGCCTTCCTAGTGTTTTATTGTTAAGATACAGTTACTAAACTTTAGTAATATTTAATCGATCGTCGGATCTCGTGTTTATTTTTTCTACAGCTGTAATAGTTTCGTTTTCTAAAGGGTTGTAGTTAGATCAACTAACTCCCCCCTACTATAACGTGCTAGAAGAACCTCAGCTGTTACACACACTTTTATCACAGATAATGATCTCGCCACAAATATCTCGTGTCCTCCAACAAAGCTGCCGTTTCCTCATTACAACTTTGGTAAAACTGGCGCAGTGCTGTAACTGTTTCAGGAAGTAAGCTGCCATTTTTGTGTGCTGTCACGTGACGGCGTGTCTGGTTGACGATCTGCGCCATGCGTAATTCGGGTACTTGTGCTGAAATGTTTGAAAAGCGAAAAGTGAGCATGTTTTATTGATTATACTAGGTGGCGGTAAATACATGTTTATGTAACGTGACCCACACCAGACGAAACCTTAAACATGTTAGCTGCGGTGACCAAAAGGAAAAAAAAAATAAAAAGGTGGTAACTGTCAATTTGGAGCAAATATTCCCAAGCGTTTCCGTTCTGTTTACCCAGCAACCTTTTGAATGTAAATTTACCCATCCCGTTTTGTTCAGTAATTTGAATTTACACTTTCACCATAACAAAGCAACGGACAAAGGAGTAATTTTAAAGTTCTGTTTTTAACATTACTTTCAGTTCAGAATTTTCTTTTGAACTTCAGAATTTTTTTTTCAATTACATTTTTACATTAAAAAAAAAAAAGTAGGAATCCGGAATTTGCAAAGGGAAAAGGGAAGCCCAGACGAGGTGAGTGTATGAAAACTGTATTTGATTGCGAGGACAAACATTTTATAAAACAGTAAGATAGACTGACAATCAATACTATCTGCCATCCCCCAGGTTGGTGTCCAAAGTATGCCTCTAACCAGAATTTTTATGAATGTCATTCCAATGTGAGGCTTGTCCAGTGTGATTTTAAGGTTGGACGTTCTCTAAATTTCTGCTTTTTAATCAAGCCTTTCCAATGTGGCTAAATCTGACTGGATATTAACCGTCGACAGGAAAGAACATTTCCATGGCAGATAATTTATTACACCACACACACAAAAAAAACAAAACAAAACAAAAAACAACCGCCTGTGTTTGAGTTTACAGCATGGCAACTCGACATTGTCAGTATCACACCATGCACGGTTGACTGGAGAAAGGTCAAATCACAGAGGTAGGAAAGAAACAAACTGAAAGGCTTTGCTCTGCAAGGTTCCCAAGTAAAAAAAAACACCAAAAAACTAGATCTCGGATATTAATAAAAAAAAAAAAAGTTTTAAGTGCACGATATAAATCTGAATAATCCAGCTCTTTCATCTTGTCTCACTTTAATAATAACAGTCGTGGGTTAATGTGCTTTGCACAGAGAAAATGATATTCGCTGATCTTTATGCCCAACTATACTGTTGAGTGGGGCAGGGGTTAACTATTGAAATAAAAAATGCCTACACATAGAATTATTGTTCCAAAAAAAGACAACATTTACAAGTTTCTTGTCATTCTTTTTTTTAGATTTCTCTCGTCAAAACAGGCACGTGGTCTGAACAGAGGTAAGAGAGTGTTGTCAAAATCATTATTTAAATTTTTCTGTCAGTTTTCTTTAAAAATCCTCATATCATTTTAATATTCATCACAGACGGAGCTCTGTACTAAAGCAGGCTGGTGTCCGAAAAACCTGAACCAAAGAGTTTATAATAAACCTAGAGGTAAGACTCTGTCACGTCACACAGCCGCAAATAGAAAGCCCGGCAGCCATCTTTGCTTACGGCAAGCGATTGCAAACACGGTGTCAAGGCCAGTGCTAACAAAAGTAGTTTTTGTCGGAAGGCCTCAGTATTTTATTCTTGTTCATTCCTCTTTAGAGATGGAGGTTCAAATTCATCCGTACATTTTGTATTTTGTCATAATTCATAATGTTTGTTTTTTTTTCTTTTGGTGGGATTACATTTTTTACATTTTCGTGCTTCACCCAATTCATAAATTAAGTCTGCTCATTACTACTGTAATCGCCGTTCAAACAATCTGAAAGACCGTATTATTTTAGGCTTGGATTTGTTTACTGTAGCCGTACTGTCTAGGTCGAGGCAGGCTTGCCGTATGTTGGCTTTACTTTAGCCGGTACTGTCTAGGTCGAGGCAGGCTTGCCGTGAGTTGGCCGCCATCTTTACTTTACCTACCGACGACGCCACGCGGAGACTTGCGTAGCTCTAGTCTGACCTCTAGCTATATATATAACCTCTTTGGCCTGAACAGAAAACTTATCACCTTGAAGAGAAAAAGAAAAACGTGTCAGAAAGGGTGTTTAGTTGAAAGAAGAAAATGTGAAGAAGAGATTTAATTAAAATTGTTCAGTTGAAAAGAAGAAAATATAAACGAGAGATTTTGATTAAATTTTTTTAGCAGAAAGAAGAAAATATGAAGGACAGCTTTTGATTAAAATTGTTTAGTTGAAAGAAGAAAATACGAAAAAGACACTTTAATTAAAATCAAACCAAAGATTAAAGGTCTAGAAAAGATAACAGAAACGAGAAACATTAAAAGGCGAAAGGGTGCAAGAAACAACCGAGGAAAAAACAAAAAAGCGAAATGTATGAAGAAAAAAAAATGGACGGGTGATACTGTGAAACATATTAAATAAGAAAGCCCCGTCAGCCAAAGTGATATATGAGAATCAAGCAGATGTAGAGGTTACTCACGGAGATCTAAAAACTTGAATAGACTCAGTAATGTACTTCGTGGGTCGTTTTGATACTCATCTGTCCTGGTTATATGGAAAGCCGAGCGATGAAAGACCTGGAACCATTCCTTCAACCACACCGAATAGCAGCCTAGGTGTATCCGCGCCTGCAATAGTCCATGGTTCAGTGATTGTTGTATAAATTTTATTATTGTGTATATTATATTATGACTTCATAGAAGTCGTGCTCTTTATACTTATTTTTCAGTTTGAACTCGAGTGACTGGCCGTGATTACTGAAAAAGACCTCTGTGATAACTTTGTAAATTTATTACAAAACAAATATTTGTATCATCTCCAGACTAACTAAAGAATATTTGCCGTGATGACTTTGTGAATTTACTGCAAAACAAACATTTTAATCATCTCCAAGCTCCAGTCACTATCATCGAAACTGATATTACATTAGAGTCAATGCCTTTGCAAAAAATAATAATACTTCTTCTTCTTCTTTCGTTCACCAATCTAAATCTGCAGAGTTGTTCTTTTAAGAAATCTACGGTTTTCTGCAGCTCTGGCAGAGCACCATAGATTTTGATATTCAGGTCGGTGAGTTGGGGCCGATACGTTTCTCGGAGTGCTGAGAAGAGTGTGCAGATCTGCAATATATGCTCCGTGTTTTGAGGAGACTGGCTGCACTCGCATAGGGCAGATGTTCCTATTTTAAACTTGGTGAACATATGATGGTGGAGCCTGTTGTGGCCAGCTCTTAGTCTGATAATAATACTATAAAAAGTGACGTTTAACACTGTCTTATTGGCAACTCCTGGTAAAGATCTGCATCAAAATAACAAAATGCGTATAACTTACTGGCAACTTTTGATAAAGATCTACACTAAGGTAACAAATAGTTTAGACTTAAGGGGCAATTTCTGATAATGATCGGCGCTAAAGTAACAAATGCCTAGGACTGACTGGCAACTTTTGATAAGTAAAGATCTGCACTAAAATAACAATTGTTCAGTGCTTACTGGCAACTTTCGCTAAATAAGTAACAAATGCGCAGGACTTACTGGCAACTTTTGATAAAGATCTGCGCTAAAGTAAAAACTGTTCAGGGTTTACTGGCAACTTTCGCTAAATAAGTAACAAATGCGCAGGACTTACTGGCAACTTTTGATAAAGATCTGCGCTAAAGTAACAAATGCGAGCAGAATACTTCTTTAAACAGCCTGTCATCATTTCAATGGCTTGTAAAGCATGCTGGTGAAACTGTTGAATGTTTTTGCCATAGCCCAGAAATATGTAGTCAGAATATAACCTGAAGTAAATGGAAACAAAATATAGAAAATATGTCAATATAAATATTAAATATGCATTATAAAATGTAGGTTGTACACATGGATGTTGGGCGTGGTTATTTTGGTTTCTTCACTGCCATCACCAACTCCACCTTATTTCAGGAGGAGGTACAGCATTGTGTGGCTCAGAGCAATAACTTGTCTATAGTTCGCTTATTTGTGGGACTACTATCACCAAATTCCACACGAAAACTGTTCAAATTGGACTCTTTCTAATTATGTTTCACAAATTACTTTCAGGCTGTCAGTCATATCGCTTTACTGATGCACAAAAATTCTCAGGACTGTGGGTATGTGACATAAAAAGTTCGTCCCAGGAATTTCCGGGCTGGGTGGTGAAAATGTTAATAGGCTAAGTCAAATGGTTTCTTTCGTGCACGTGTGCGGTCCCCCCCCCCCCCCCCCTCCAATCTCCGACAAGAAAGAGAGATGGAAGGTCATCATTTATTCATTCAATCGTGCAGTTAGTAAGTGGAAGGGCTTTGGTCAAGACACTTGCCACCATGGGGCTTTCTTCTCCCTGTGGGTTGGGGTTCGCGTTGGCGTCAGGCCTAAGGCCAGGCTTAAATGGTAAGGACTATGTTTAGGTTTAGGCCAGGGCAGCACTGTCCAAGTTGATCCCTGTGAATAACCTTTCGAAAGGGTGGTGCCTTGACAGAGACAGTTGCCGCTATTGAAGCATAAGCATTGCAGTCGCTGGGGCAACTGTCCCCCTACCGAAGCACTTCCGCAGTATAATCAAATCTCCGCCTTACCTTTCGACCGGTTCCCGAAACTGAATCACAAATTTTGGTGTCTGCTCATGTAAATGCTTCAGCAAATGAGGCGTTAAGACCACCGGTTCTGTCCTCCCTGTGTTTTGTGGTATCATCTTCCAGGACCGGAAGTCCCAAAGATCCATAGGGGTTGCGTCCCCTGAAACAAAATAAACAAAAGAATTGCAACATTATTTTGCTGCGTGGTGTTCCACTATTGTAAACAAATTGGGAGACAAACGTTGTCGCCTTAGTAACAGTGCTCGTATTTATTTCTTGGTTACTTCCCATGATTGTAAACGAAATGGGAAGTAAGCCTTGTTGGCTAGTAATAATATGATATTTTCTTATAGTTACGTTCCATCAGTATAAATAAAATGGGAGGTAAAGTATGTCTTTTCAGAAACAGTGTTATTATTTTCTGGATTATATCCTACTAGATGACGTACCGGGCATTGCCCAGAATAAACAATCATTTGCTTGCTCTCTCTCTCTCTCTCTCTCAGAATAAACAATCATTTGCTTGCTCTCTCTCTCTCTGTCTGTCTCTCTCTCTCTCTGTCTGTCTGTCTCTCTCTCTGTCTCTCTCTCTGTCTCTCTCTCTCTCTCTCTCTCTGTCTCTCTCTCTCTCTCTCTCATATAATGAAAGTAATAAACTACAGTCTTGCTTCAGAACTCATGCGCACCAAAACACTACGCACCAAACCGATGCGCTTACTTTTTACGACATGCACGGCACTATATACATCACGAAACAAACATGCAAAAATACAGATGTTACATAGCAATAAACATTGTTATTTTTTTAAAAAATACATGCTTGAAGTAAACAACTTTTAATTATAGCCATCATCTTCCTTATCTCAATTGCCACCTTCCTGCCAAATTTAAGGCCTGAAGAGTGTATAGTTTGGTCAGTTAGTCATGCCAAAGGTTGCAAGTTACCGAAATATATAATAGATAATAGATAGATTATTGTAAACAATGGGAGATACATCTTGTCGTTTTAGCAATAGTGTAATATTTGCTTGCATTGTCAGGTCAGAAAAATCTGCTACTGGTAACATGTAATCCAGTACAACCTGTTCCATGAACTGGTACGCTAGCATGGTATCAGTGGGCGTGCACCTGTCGGTGCAAACGGCCAGGGCGGAGGAGGTTTCATCTAACCCAACGGCCACATGCTAGGGCACAATGTGACCCTCAGTATTTGAGTCCTTCATATTGGCCCCCGGTAGCGGTGTGGTCATAGGCTTGTTTGCCTAAATCACAGACGAAGAATTGAGCAAACTTCCCGGACGCAGCTTCGAAAGTGGCGGCAGCAGGCCAGTGGTTGATTGATAGGGCAGATGGCAATATACCGTCACTCTGGCCTGGATATCGTGACACAGAGCATCCACCAGTATTGGTGTTCTTTGGTTTGGGTCTTTCACCCTAGTCAGTTGGGACTGCGAGGCTGTGGAGTAGCCTACAGGCAGCCGGTCAGGCAATATGACTGTCCCTCTGGCATCCTCCTGCACCTGGATACATTTCCAGTCGTCTTGACTCTGTCTTGCCACTTGGATAAGTTGTGTCCAGGCGAGAGAGTGAGTCTGATGTTTGCGCAGCTCTTTTTCACTAAAAACAAACTCTTTGCGCCAGTCTTAACACTCACCTCGTCTTCTTTCATCTTTGCGCCAGTCTTAACACTCACCTCGTCTTCTTTCCTCTCAAAATTCCAACGGCGATGGGCGAGTGCGGTGGCAGCAGGTTTGGATAGACTGGAAGCTGTTAGCACAGACCTACACGTTGGTGGCTGTGGGCTATGGTCGCTTCATCGTCGATTGAAGTGGAGGCGTGGGGAGGCAGCACCCACAGTAGCTGAGCAGCCTTATTTAAGGATAGCACTGCTCACCTCAACTGAGGAAGGGGCTAGAAAAGGTGCCCTAAAGAAAGCCCACTTCACATCACCCAGACTGGTATACCGCGACCAGTGGGGATCCCTTTTTGCGGTCGAAACAAAAAGAAATTCAGCTTACTCAGGCTAGGAGCCTGGAATATACGCACACTACAGGACAACTCAAACAACCCGCAAAGACGCACTGCACTTATTGCCATTGAGCTCAGCAGGTACAACCTGGACATAGTGGCACTCAGTGAGACCAGACTCCCTGATAGTGGCCAACTCAAAGAGCTCAGTGTTGGATACACCTTCTTCTGGAAAGGCAAGGGTGCAGTCGAACCGAGACAGCATGGTGTTGGGTTTGCAATTAAAAATGACCTTGTCAGAAACTTGCAGTCCATGCCAATTGAAATAAATGACAGGCTAATGACACTCAGGATCCCAGTTGGGAAAAGCCAGTCAGCCACCCTCATTAGCGCATATGCGCCCACCATGACAAACCCAGATGAAGCCAAAGACAAGTTCTATTCTGATCTAGAATCTGTCATATGCTCTGTCCCGGCAGCTGATAAGCTGATTCTCTTGGGGGACTTCAATGCTAGGGTTGGCTCAGAAATCTCAGCGTGGCCAAATGTTTTGGGCCCTCATGGAGTTGGTTCATGCAATAACAATGGGTTGCGCTTACTTACTTTGTGCGCTGAATTTGGCCTGTTCATTACCAACACAAATTTTAGTCTCCCCGTGAGAAACAGAACGTCATGGATGCATCCCCGCTCAAAGCATTGGCATCTCATAGCCTATGTCATTGTGAGGAAGACTGACAGAAAGGATGTCCTTGTAACAAAGGCGATGTGTGGTGCCGAGTGTGGAACTGACCACAGACTCATTGTTTGCAAGCTCAGACTAACATTGAGGCGCAATAGACGCCCTCAAGGGAAAGCGCCACCTAAACGCCTAAATGTTTCAAAACTCTGCTCAGCTGAGAAACAGAGCGAGCTCTCCTCAGAACTCTCATCAAAATTGGATTGCGTGACTTTTGACTCTGAGAACATTTAACAGAGCTGGACTGACCTAAATACGACTGTACACTCTTGCGCCAGCAGCACAGTTGGTTTTCCTGTCCGCAAGCACCAGGACTGGTTCAATGATAATGATAATGAAATCAAAGTGCTCATCAAAGAAAAAAATAGTCTCATCCAAGCTCACTGCAGTGACCCCTCTTCCACAGCAAAAGCTGATGCACTGCGTGCATGTAAGGGTGTACTCCAGAAGAAGCTGAGGAAAATGAAAAATGACTGGCTTGAAGAGCGAGTAAGAGAAACTCAGAAATATGCCGACACAAACAACACTAGAAAGTTCTTTGAGAGCCTCCGAGCTGTGTTTGGACCATCCCGCTCTGGCACTACGCCACTTCTTGCGTCAGATAGTTCAACACGCATTGTTGAATTGAATGCCATAATTCAGCGTTGGGCAGAACATTTCGGAGGTGTGCTAAATCGGCCATCAAATATAAATACTGAGTCCATTGACCGCCTCCCTCAGACTCCTATTAATGCAGCTCTTGCCAAGCCATTCACAGCAAATGAGACCCGAACTGCCACAAATCAGATGTCCTTTAACAAATCACCAGGCGTGGATTCAATTCCTGCTGTGGTGTATGCCTTCGGTGGAGAAAAGTTTATTGAAAGGTTGACCGAGTTGTTCAATCATATGTTGAAAGCAGGGAAGCTGCCACAGGACTTCAAAGATGCTTCAATCATCCATCTGTACAAAAACAAAGGGGACAGCCAAGTCTGTGACAACCATCGGGGAATCTCTCTACTTTCAATTGCTGGCAAAATATTGGCAGAATGCTTCTGAATCGCCTTCTTGATCACCTCTCGTCAAATGACTTGCTTCCCGAGAGCCAATGTGGCTTTCGTAAAGAGAGGGGAACGGCGGATATGATTTTTGCTGCCAGACAGATTCAGGAAAAATGCATGGAACAAAATAAAGCGCTGTATATCACATTTGTTGACCTCACAAAAGCATTTGACACAGTGTGTCGTGAAGGCCTCTGGAAAATCTTGGCGAAGTTTGGGTGTCCACCCGAATTCATCACAATAGTGCGCCAGTTTCATGATGGCATGCAAGCTGCAGTCAAAAGCAACGGCAGTGTTTCAGAGCCCTTTGCTGTCACAAATGGGTTAAAACAGGGTTGTGTCTTAGCCCCAACTCTGTTCAGCATGATGTTCTCTGCAATGCTACAAGAAGCCTTTAGCTCTCCTCCTCAAGGGGTAAGCATCAAGTACCGAACTGATGCCAGTCTATTCAACCTCAGGAGACTTCAGGCAAAAACCAAAACCAAAAGTACTCAAGTCTGTGACCTACTATTTGCTGATGATTGTGCGCTTCTGGCACACGATGAGGATAGCATGCAAAACTGTGTTGATAAGTTCTCTAGTGCCTGTGACAACTTTGGCCTCACAATAAGCACAAAGAAGACGGAAGTGCTCCATCAGCCTACTCCAGACGACAAGTATCCTGTGACCCCAAATATCAAAGTCCATGACAGTCTTCTGAAGGTGTCGGAGAACTTCACCTATCTTGGCAGTACACTGTCTTCCGCGGCTCGTGTTGATACTGAAATTCTCTCAAGAATCAGCAAAGCCAGCTCTGCATTTGGCAGGCTTCGAAAGAGAGTGTGGGATGTTGCCGGCATTCGCACAGACACTAAGCTGAAAGTGTACAATGCTGTGGTCCTTCCCACCCTACTCTATGGGGCTGAAACCTGGACAGTGTACCAATCGCATGCCAGAAAGCTAAATCACTTTCATCTGGCCTGCCTTAGAAAGATCCTAAGGATCAAATGGCAGGATAAAATTCCAGACACTGAGGTCCTCAATCGTGCCAAGGAATTGAGCATCTTCTGCCACCTGAAAAAAATTCAGCTACGTTGGGCAGGACATGTTGTCAGAATGCCCGACTCCAGACTCCCTAAGCAAATCTTCTTCTCTGAGCTCTCCTATGGAACGAGGAATGTTGGGGCCCCAAAGAGACGTTACAAAGACACTCTCAAGCAATCACTGAAGGCCTTTGCCATTGATGTGAGTGAGTGGGAAAAGCTCTCGCTTGATCGTGCAAATTGGAGGGCGGCCCTTACCAGAGGCAGCAAAGCATGGGAAGCTGACAGAGTCCAGCAGGCTATCAAAAAAAAGAGAACGGCGCAAGAAAAGGCCCAGTGGTACTGAACCAACGGAGCACTCTTGTCACTTATGCGGAAGGGTCTTCAGGGCAAAAATAGTACTTATCAGTCACATGAGAAGCCATAAGTCATGAAAGAACAGTCTTTCCATTCTGTCCTCTGTGTCCTTTACTTCTCTTTATTGTCCATGTGTTGAAATTCTCAACAATTTCTGTTCTTTATTCCTCTGATGTTGTTAAGGTCATCATCATACCTGATGGACGAACTATTATTATTATTATTATTATTATTATAATATTTGCTTGATTGGGTCCCTTTACTGTGAACAAACTGGGAGATAAATCTTGTCGTTTTATTAATAATGTAATATTTTCTTGGTTATGTCCCATGGACATTTACTTCGCAAACTGCAACACGAATAATTAAAATTTGCCAAGAATTCGGCGGAAGGGGGAAGGAGTTGGAGTTATCATGACAGTAATATATTGACGCCTGACAGTTCCACCTACCGCCAGGCACTATAAAGAGAAACGAAAAACGAAATCTTCCATCGAACTTTGTTGTGATGTTCAGTGATATACACCTCCAATGTCAAACAACAACTACAGCAGATCCTTCTGAGAAGACTTTGACTTCCAAAGAAGTTGATAGATAAAAAAAAAATAAAAAATTAAGAAATTGAACCATGTAAAGTAGAACTGATTTACTACTGTCTACCTAACAATTGCACCCGTACAATGTCTATTCGCACCGTATCTCCAGTTTACCTGTTATAATCTCCGTTGTATTTGAGTTTTGAAGTAGATCTGCCGTTTCCTGGAATTTGTCAAGATATTCCTCCAATGTCAAATTTCTCTCCCCCATTCGCTTGTTGAACACACCTGGGTAGAGAGATTAGAACCTGATACCTAGAAATGCACAAAACGTCTGCAAAACACAGTTTCTTTCTCTCCCCCCCCTCTCTCTCTCCCTCTCTCCCTCTCTCCCTCCCCCTCTCTCTCTCTCTCCCTCTCTCTCTCCCCCCCTCTCTCTCTCTCCCTCTCACTCTCTCCCTCTCTCTCTCTCTCTCTCTCTCCCCCCTCTCTCTCTCTCTCTCCCTCTCTTCCACCCCATCCGCATTTTCTAAAATCATTAAAACAGGAATGAAGTTTACATAAATCTTCCCTCTCCAAAATGTTGTATTTTACTTACATTGCTGGTGCTGATTCCATTTGTGTTGTACATTTACTTTTCTGTTTTTCAAATCACGTATTATTATTATCATTATCAATATTATTATTATTATTATTATTATGACTAGTTGGCCCGTTGTCCCAGAGAATACACAAATGTCACATTTAAAGTTGATATTCGATCAGTAATGTGCAAAGAGAGGCGAAAAACGAAATTTCCGATCATACTTTTCGATTTCATTCCAAGAAAATGCCTCTCTTTTTGCAGTTAAAAAATCGTAAATAAATAATGCCCAAGACTGGAATCTGCCCAAAAAATGTATGTGTCCACGTAATTTACGGCAAAAAATTGTGACAGTACAATAAATTTCGTAATTTTTGATCACGCAGTCACGAAGTTTTAGATCCTTACATGTTCACCATCTAGCTCCACTGCTATAATTATAACGATGACTATTATCATTATCATCGTCATATCTTACTATAGTTGAGCTAGAGGGTGAATGTGTAAGCAGCTAAAAAATTATGAAACTTGGTGTACTGCATCAATTTTTGACGAAGTTACGTGGACACATTCATTTTGAAGAAAAATCAGTCTTAACTATTATTTTTATCAAAAATTTTTGAGCCGCAAAAAACAGAGACGCATTTTCGACGAGTACCGGTAGAATCAAAAAGTGTGATCGAAACTTTCACTCGGTGCGTGTCAGATGCGTATAGCATTATTAGACACAAAGTTATTTACATTCAAAGTATGCATAAAACTTGAAATTCCCCCCCCCCCCCTCTCCAAACGGGGGGTGTGACTGGGGAAGCATGAATCGAAGGTATCACATTACTTTCATTGTCGGCTCAGTACAATCACTTCAAAATGCTTTTTTTTTTTTTGAATGATTATGCTGTAGACGAGGTGTACGTTTGGCTAGTTACACAGACTAATAAATTAACCAGACTGGAAACACGAGCTTCGGGCTGTGTCGTTTTTTACGGAATTTCCCGAGCGGCGGCTGTATAACCAACATGGCCGCCGCTCGGAAATTCCGATTCTAGTTCTATCTGCAGTAGAAATTTCTTTTTATTTGTCAAGATTGGTTGAACATGTATTAATTTCTTGGTGCGGAACCAAACTTCCGCGTTCAGAAGTGTCATTCAAAATTGTAGCTATGCTGAAGCGTCGGTCGTTACCGTAAACCTAGTGTGGCGGATGGTTCATGACCTTTCGCTGTTTTGTGACGTCACACAATGGGCTCATCCAGTCTGGGTATTATATTAGTCTGTGGCTAGTTATTATAAAGGAAGTAAGGCCTTTCATGTAATCAAGAAAGGCTTTTCACTGCTGATCCCTAAATTCTACAAAATACCAGACTTGCGCATAGAAAGAGCTAAAGGTGTGCGTACATATATATATTTCAAAAGGCTTCGATGTTCAATTTATTTTTAAAAAATTCGTTGATTCTTAGCCACTACTGAGTTGAACAGAAGAAAGTGTTCCGACATTTTGAACCGGAAAAAAGACGCATTTTCTTCGAGTAGAATTAAAAAGTAAGACAGGAAATTTCGTTCTGCTCCTCAATTTACACATTGTGGGACCTTAGTTCATGTTATTTTAAACTGCACTACAAATTAATGGAATTTAAAAAAAAAAAATATTTGACAAATGAAGATTACCATATCTCTTCCAGGACCAGAACATTGTTTCCTTGTGTAAAGTGCCCAAATTGCCCCTGACCAGTGGGTGCAGAATCAGGCGATTATGGAGATCGGTGGACCCACTTTTGTCCATTCCAATGATGTAAAAGTATGGAAGACAACGTAACCTCCACGTCAGACTTGCCCCGTAATCGTAAAAACATGGATTTTTAAATCGTGGCAAGAATTTAGGTAGGACCTGAGGAAATATCGAGAAAAAAGACCAACACATTAACCAACAGAGAGTCAAGTGGCTTGGACACCTGACACGTAAGCCAGTTGACCATCTGCCCACCGGGAATGCAACACCAGAATGTTAGGGTTCAAGGTGAGAGGAAAACCTGAGAAGTCCTCGAGTATGGATTTGAAGGAGACCTTGGAATCACACAATATCGCATCTTTCGGCTCGCTACTGACTGCAGGGTTCCTGCACCTCTTTAAGAATTTTTTTTTCCAGGAGTTTTCCAGGGGTTTCCAGGGGTAAATGTTAAATTCCAGTGCTACTTGAAGGTCGGAAAATAAGAGGGAAAAAAAAACGGTAACTCTGATTCTCCCGCTTTTTTTGTTTGTGTTTTTTTATACGGGGCAAAGTTTAGGGCTATTCCAGGGGTAATTCCCTTTTTCCAGGGGTTTACCAGAGGCCCCTGGAATTCCAGGGGTGCGCAGGAACCCTGTGACTGTCTCTCTGCGATGTCCCAGACCGCACAAGCGGGTGGATGAGGATGATGGTGATGTTGAGGATGATGATGAAGATGACGATGATAATGATAATGATGATGATGGCGATGGTAGCGATGGTGATGATGATGATGATGATGATGATGGCGATGCTGGCGATGGTGATGATGATGATGATGATGATGATGGCGATGCTGGCGATGGTGATGATGATGATGATGATGATGATGGCGATGCTGGCGATGGTGATGATGATGATGATGATGATGATGATGATGATGATGATGGCGATGATGATGATGGCGATGCTGGCGATGGTGATGATGATGATGATGATGGCGATGCTGGCGATGGTGATGATGATGATGATGATGATGATGGCGATGCTGGCGATGGTGATGATGATGATGATGATGGTGATGATGATGATGATGATGATGATGATGGTGATGATGGTGATGATGATGATGATGATGATGATGATGATGGCGATGCTGGCGATGGTGATGATGATGATGATGGTGGTGGTGGTGGATGACGGTAATGATGTGATGATGATGATGATGATGATGATGATGATGATGGTGATGATGATGATGGCGATGATGATGATGATGATGATGATGATGATGATGATGATGATGATGATGATGATGGCGATGCTGGCGATGGTGATGATGATGATGATGATGATGATGGCGATGCTGGCGATGGTGATGATGATGATGATGATGATGATGGCGATGCTGGCGATGGTGATGATGATGATGATGATGATGATGATGGCGATGCTGGCGATGGTGATGATGATGATGATGATGATGATGATGATGGCGATGCTGGCGATGGTGATGATGACGATGATGATGATGATGGCGATGCTGGCGATGGTGATGATGATGATGGTGATGATGATGATGATGATGATGGTGATGATGGTGATGATGATGATGATGATGATGATGATGATGATGGCGATGCTGGCGATGGTGATGATGATGATGATGATGATGGTGGTGGTGGATGACGGTAATGATGTGATGATGATGATGATGATGATGATGATGGCGATGATGATGATGGCGATGATGATGATGATGATGATGATGATGATGATGATGATGGTGATGATGATGATGATGATGATGATGATGATGATGATGATGATGATGGCGATGCTGGCGATGGTGATGATGATGATGATGATGATGATGATGGCGATGCTGGCGATGGTGATGATGATGATGATGATGGCGATGCTGGCGATGGTGATGATGATGATGATGATGATGATGATGATGATGGCGATGCTGGCGATGGTGATGATGATGATGATGATGATGATGATGGTGGTGGTGGATGACGGTAATGATGTGATGATGGTAATTGTATGGGATAATTATGATGATGATGGTGTTGATTGTCACGAGCAGAGTTAGGGTCTTGGGGATGTTATGACTGCACGAGAGGCAGCTAACTCACACTCGGACACAACCATACAAGAAAAGTATTAAATAACTAGAGCGTATATCTATGTCAGGCCGGTCAGGCCATCTTATTATTTAAATATTAATAAACAAAACAAAAGACAATAGAGGTATATTCAAAGCAATAAATTCTAATTACTAACTTAATCGATGATATTCATGTAACTATGGTTCCTTATTGGATGTACTGCAATCAATAGCAAATGGGTATATTATACGAAACTAGATATCAATCTAAAGTGACAGTTGAGTCGCCACTGGCCAGTCGCCAGGCAAACTCTCCCTAAATCATATGGGCTTGAATGTTAGGAGAGCCCAGTACGTTCAAAGGCTACAGAAGCACACTTCGGCTTGTAGGTAATTAAGCAGTTGCAAAAGACTATATATATATATATGCACAATCACTATTCAATTCATCAACAATGTGCTATATTACTTCAATCATACTATGGAGATAGATCTATAATACGGGCCACTCGTCGTCGAGTGCCAGCTGGGGTTTCCTTAGACTTCCTATGAGGCTGTGGTTCTCTCTCTATCTCTGAACTTCTATTATGCTTAGACAAATAAGATATGTTACCGTTGGTCACGCCTACTGGTAGGCGCGAACATCAAATGAGCGCAGCGTGGGCTTTTAAAGGTCAGCCCACTCAGACCTTTCTTTCTAGAGCTCAGTCAGTCCGTTAGCAAGGACTTCTAGTCTTCAGACCACACAGTTCAGGTACTGGCCAACCGGAGATACTTCACGACACGATGCTTCTGCTCGTCTGTATTCAATGAATCTGAACGTTACACGATGTTTTATACTATCCAACTACCCAGCAGTGCTAGTCCGCTGGCCCAATTAGTTCAGCAATCTCATTGGCCGAAACCTCCCACCATTTTAATTGTAGTAATACGTCTGCACTATTCTACCAGCCAGTTAACGTGCAAAAACTTGTCTAGTCATACTTAACAATGTCAACTATCCCCACCTTGTTTCACCCCTACTCCATTACTTATTAATCACGAACATTAAAACCGACAAGCGTGAATCTAACAGTTTAACTTTACATTTATTTACTCACCAACTATAATTCGCGAGGACCGTTCAAGGCCACCAGCCAATTTCTCATGGCCCTGGTAAAAACACAACTCTGCGTGAGTTCTAACAACATCCGAATCATGACATTGATGATGATGATGATACTGATGATGATGATTGTGGTGATGAGGATGATAATGATGATGATAATATTGATAATTTAGGACTACATGGCACCACAGTAAAGGAAAGAAAATGACAGGAAAAAACTTACGAGACAAAATATGTCCTCTGCTCTGCCAAACTGGGAGGCGTATCTGTCAATGCAGGTGAAGGTGGGTGTCATCGACTCCTTACAGACTGCCAGGGTGAGCAAGACAGTGTAGTGAAAGGGGGGAGGGGTGGCATTGGAAAGTGAGACTCTTTATTACATAATTGAGACTTACAACATTAATAGAGGGCAGTGAAGGAGAAGGGGCCAAATTTAGAAAAAAAAAATAAGAACGGAAAAAAAGCGGAAATTTAAAGGAGAAAGACACTGATGACAAGCGACAAATAGAGAGAGAGAGAGAAAGGGAGAGACAGAGAGTGAGTGAGAGAGAGAGAGAGAGAGAGAGAGAGGAGAGAGAGAGAGAGAGAGAGAGAGAGAGAGAGAGAGAGAGAGAGAGAGAGAGAGGGAGGGAGAGAGTGAGTGTGTGTGTGTGTGTGTGAGAGAGAGAGAGAGAGAAAGAAGAAAGAAACAGAAAGAGAAATATCACAGATAGTGAACAAATGAACACCAGAGAATATGCGATGATATGAAATACAAAATGTGAAAGGGTATAGGATGGACAAACACATTCTTGGTAGAAAAAGGAAAAATAGGGAAAGTACCTCCCCCACCCCCCACTCCCTTTCCACCACTCCCCCCCAAAAAAGTTGAACCGCGTAAAGTAGCCGTAATCGCGCCGACGCGCTATTAAACTCAAAGGCTAGGTGCACATATATTCGACTTTCTGTGGTGCTGCAGTCGTGACTTAGTTTCATGTTCCCACTAACTCTGCTCTAGTCCCAGTATCGCATGTGGGCGCATCTCTATTCCTTCGCCTGAATTAAAAATAAAAATGCCACGCGACAGCAACCAAAAAAAAAAAACAAAGTATGCGCGATGGCTTATGCTGTGTTTACATGTACACGGAAACGTGAACAGCAATGGAAACGTCAAACATCCACCAAGTACTAAGTAGTAAAAAGAAAGAGTGTTGCCATGTGTACGGAGACGGCCTTTCCTTACACATGAAGACTTTCTTTCAATTTAACTACTTGAAGGATTTTTTGTCGTTTCCGTTGCCGTGCATATGGAAACCCATCTTACTTCAAAGTCAAAACCCAGTAACTGGAACAAAATGCTCACCTGGTTTGCCATAATTCAACTTTACTGGAACATGCTGAACAAACTCAGCTATTCGGCTCACGCCCATAGAGACAGTCTTGCCGGACAAGGAACTCTCAAACAGGAGGAGCGTAGGTAATCCAATACATAGGGATGCAAAAATCAGCAAACATCTCTTGGATCTGTGGAATGGGATAAGACCACAGTTATACCAAAGCCGTTTTAACGCATGGGCTCATTGAGCAGTTGCCTAGGGGCCCCAAGGGTTTAGAAAGCCACATACAAGCAATTTATGAGTAGTTGCGTAGGGGCGGGGCCGCAGCCTATTGCTTTGCCCATGAGCTCATACTGATGGATTCAGGAGACGAGGATGTACGTAGATACAGAAACATACAAAAGATCTCGATCTCTCCCTCTCGCCTTCTCTGTCCGTCTTATTGTCTGTCTGTCCGTCTCTCACACACAAATACGAGTACATACAATCTATGTGTCTCAATATCATAGCTGTCATTCACATCCAATTCGCCACCTCCATTCTCTGTGTTAAAGCTGTGTTTGTATGTGCACGGAAACGGCAAAAAAGTCCACCAAATAGTACAAAGTGAGAATGTTTCCATTCAAGATTTCTATTTCACCACTTGAACGGTTTTTCTTTTACGTTTCCGTCGCCGTTTCCGTAGACATGAGAACCCAACTTAAGTCTTGAAATATTTCGTCCTGGACTGGCAGTTTCAATGTCCTAGTTCTGAGACTGGTTTTGCTGGATTTAAGCGCAAAAAGAAAAGAAATGAAAAAGTATTCTTTGAGAGTTGCTGCCTGGGTAACCGGGTTTGTTAAAGGGTTTATATTAACGAAGTGGATAGGTGGACCCCGGGGTGTACCTAGCGAAATACAAGCGTTTTAGGATAGGTGGACCCCGGACCAATGAAAAGCTGTCTTTCATCGCCAAGTTAGGCTAGGGTAAGAAAACAAACATTCGAATGGCGGCACGGATGTCGATAGATCTGTTGAACCTGGGGGGCGTGGGGGTCTAGTCAGTTGTATCAATGGGCGGTAGTCAGATTGACTAATCAGGCGAAAAGGTGCTGGGGTAGCCATTGGCGATCGATGTACACACAAGTAGGCCTACACTGGCTGAGATCATATCTCCGTGGTGCAGCGGTTGAGTGGATGGACTTGAATGCCAAGTTTCTGGTACCACTAGATAAGTACTCATGACTGGAATTTGTTGCTGAATTACAACAGAATTTTTCTTTTTGCAACATCGCTCTTACGGAACACACCACTTTTAAGAACTACTATCCTAAAACATTTCACTACAGTGAACCGAGCCCGGGGTCCACCTATCCTTAAACCTACTTATTTTTCGCTAGGTACACCTCGGGGTCCACCTATCCTCCGATAGGTGGACCCCGGACCAATGAAAGCTGTCTGGGGTCCACCTATCCTCTACCTTATATTAAGATCATATATTGTTCACAAACAACAGTAACAACAACATCATCATCCACAACAACAACAACAACAACAAGAGCAAAACAACTCTGTCGTGAGTGTTTTGATTACATGGCTGAAATACTGCCTTAATTTACACCACGAGAACAATGAAAACGAAAACTTAAGCATGAAACGTTAAATGATGATTTCATCTCAAAGTGTGGACAAACACCTAGGCGCCCTTACAGTAAGGACGTCTAGACAATCACCAAGCAGTGCTAACTCTCCCCTATCACCCCCCGCAGAAACTCTCCATCCTTGCCTCTACTTATAATGATGCTTGTCTCCTTATGGACCAACCCATACAGTCCTTTTGAGGGTTAAGAAGAAGCAGAAGAAGACGTCGCAGAACAAAGACAGTAAACAAGACGAAACATTAAATAACAGCAACAAAAGCCAAGTGCAATATTGCTAAAGGCAGTGATCCTTCTAACACAAATACCATGGCTTCATCTATTACAGTGGTTCTCTACCTTTTTCAGACAATATCCCCGTTAGGCTCCAAATTTTCTTTCATTTCCCCCCTAGCTCTTCCCCCCTCGAAATCCGTACTCAAACCCCAACAGATGCATTTCACAAGAGGACTAACTATACATAAATTATGCTGTTAGGTTTATTAAGGCTTTGTTTATGACAACAGGCGTGTTGATTATTCATTATAGAACACAAAGCATTCTTTATTATTATGCACTAAAAAAAATTAGACCCTTTCAGTTCATAAAAGCCAACTTCGCGTGCTTGTGAATAATTCGGGGGCTTCCCTGTATTTGCCCCTAAAGCCCTCATCCCTTTTCTTCGTTTTGCCCCTCCCCGCACCCCCCCCTTGCCCTTTTCTTCGTTTTCGCCCCCTTGTTGCCCTTTTCTTCGTTTTGGACCCCCTGGAAATCAAAATCGCCCCCAACCGGGGCAATATCACCTATGTTGAGAACCATTGATCTAATACCTCCCCGCCGCTCCCAAAATTAAAAAAAAATTTAAAATAAATAAATTCATTGAAACGGTTAAAAGCCATCGACCTTTTGCCCATATGAAAAGGGGTCTTAGCCTTGGCGCACATTAACCTATTTTGACTGTCGAAGTATTTGGATGGTGTCGCACGACATTAAGTTTTAGTGAGATCCAAATAGTTGGCTGGTGCGCCAAGTCTCATTAAAACTAAATGTCGTGACGTCACCATCCAACTAGTTGGCCCATCAAAATCGGCCACTGCCCGCCGGTCCAGAAACGACAAAAGACTTACCGAGCAACAGGAAGGACAGAGTTGAACATCGTCACTGGAATGTGCCACGATTCTGTCCCTATCTCACTGCCGGCCACTCACTGTGTCAACGTGTCACTCGTTCTTGGAGTCAAAGTGTCACTGCAATTTACCACGATGTGTGCCTATCTCACTGCGGGCCACTCACTGTGTCACTGCGCCAAAGGTCTCACTCATTTGTGGAGTCACGGTATCACTCACTGTCACACTGTGACACGATGAGACTGGAATGCTCCACGATGTGTCCCTATCTCACTGCGGGCCACGCACTGTGTCAAGGCGACACTCATTCATGGAGTCACAGTGTCACTCACTGTCTGACAGTGACATGATAATTATGACTGGGATGCCCCACGAATGTGTTCCTATCTCACTGCGGGCCACACACTGTGTCAGGGTGTCACTCATCCATGGAGTCACAGTGTCACTCACGTGCCACCGTGTCAAGATGTTACTCATTCATGGAATTACGATGTCACTCACGGTCTCACAGTTATACGATATGTCCTGCAGCGCTCCACGATATGCCCTTATGTCACTGCTGGCCGATAATCACTGTGTCACCGTGACACGATATCACTCATTCACTTTGTCACTAATTCACTCTCTCCTGCACTGATGACTCACACGCTCTGTTCTTTCCAATCACAGTGCCGGGCGCTGACCGAGACCTGCGTGGTCACGACCGCCAGTTGTCACAAGTGTCACGTCTGATTGTGTCAGAGATGGCCGACTTCTGATCTAAGGAAACACAAAAAACAAGGCTGTAGCCCTGAGCAAACAAAGGGCGAAAATAGCACCACACAATGAAATACTCCAGCCACTATTTTGTTTTTATAAATAGGCAATCACGCATGGGTAATTAACTCTTTGTGTGCCAATCACCAACATAATCGGTTCTTCCACTGGTCACGTTTTTACCAATCACCAATGTGTCGGTGCACAAGAATGCTAGGCCATTTTGTTCGGGGAAGAAAGAAAGTCGACTTTCTATTCATAAATGTTGCTGTAGTTAGCCTTGCTTCATCTCCCCCCCCCCCCCCCACTATTTTCTTCCTGTCGGCAAATGTGGAAAAATTCTTGGCACACAAAGAGTTAAACTAATGCGTCAAGCCTGTTTTGAGTCGGTTTTGACTCAGAGTTGAACTTCTTCTGGATGGTTCACAGAGACCGAGACCTGTTTCAGTCCCACTAATGTGCAAGTCCCTGTTTAACCCCCCACAGTCCCCGTTTCGCAATAGAACTGTGGGACAAAAGTCTCCACCCACCGAGCGTCTAGCCCTATGAGCGCTATTTTTTAAATTTTTTTTTAAACTGCATTCTACCACAGTGTTTTCTGCTTCATTTCACAGTATTGATCTTAGCTATTTGCTTTTGGAGAACAAAAATGAAAAATATTTTCATCTACAAACACGTGCAAGCAAGACTGTCGTCAATGCCACTGCCGAGAATGGAGAATAGACCTGAACGCAAGTAAACAGGGTCTTTCAGGTTTGTACATTTACATGAAATGAACCTGGCAATTGCGCATAAGCGTTTTTAAATCAAGTAGTAGATCCTGGCCTAATATAAAGAGAACAGGACACCTTGTGAACCCACTTCAGAATATATTAACGTCAGTGTGAAAATGATTTGTTGTATGTTAATAATTTGTCGTAGATCTATGTTTATATTTCAAATATCACGGTTCTATAGCATTTTCATTGCGAAGACTTGCACAATTTCCTTTCAAATCAATACAAAACATTTTTCTTTTTTGGTTGAGAATTTTACCAATGCAATAATGTAACTGAATTATTTACTTCTACTTGTCAAACTCAAAGTTAATGAAGCTTTGGATACCAAAACATAAATAGGGTACCCAAGATAGACCGTGAAAGGCACAGTGTGGCCGCTATCGTGCCGATGCGCTGTAAAACCCAAACTCAAACCTACAATATGGTATCACAAATAAAGATACATCACCTCTTTTTATTGATACGGTTTTTATTCCATACGTTTTGATCAAGACATTATTTATCAATATTCGTCAAACCTCGCAGTTTCCCACCAGTTCTCTATCTCTATGCCGATGCCGACCACAAATCATTATCCAAATAAAATTACAAGGGTCGCACATAGGCTCGATCTCTGTCATAATATGCCAAACGGGACTTCAGTTCTTATTTGTTCACACATGGGCTCCATTCCTCTACCGATTCAGCAACTTAGTTTGGTCTAGTGGGCGGTGCAGGTTGACAGATTTATTGCCCAGTAACCACTGCCTGTACCAGGGCTACCCGTAATCCGATCCGTTTTTACCTGTGCGGGGCTTGCTTGATCCTCACTTGAGGATTAAAATTTAATCTCACTCTCTTGTTTCTTTTTCAAGTTTTTGCGATCGCCTTGTGTGCATTGTGAAAGTATATCGATGAGATAAATTGATAAAGAAACAGATAAACAATTCCTCTTTACAGTGATATAAGTTTTATGAGGAGAACATTTCAATAAGTCTTTTAATAGACACTTTTTCTTTATGGATCGCGATTAAAAGTGCTTGAAAATTTAGGCATGGTTCCATTTAAACTTAATTATCTAAAAATTGCGAGATATTACAGTATTTAGTTAACCATCCAGGGATAGAGGAACCTATGCCTAATGCAGACCTGCAAAAATTAAATGCATCTACTTCTTTTGCTGCCTACAGGAACTGTTTTTCCCTCCAAGGGGTTAGTTGTTAGTTCCACTTGAAGAGAGAAAGTGTTTGTGGATGTGTGTGAGAGAGAGAGAGTGTGTGTGTTTGTTTGTGTATATGTGAGAGAGAGAGAGAGAAGGGGGAGATGGGGAAGATACAATTGAACACTTCTATGTTACTCCTTTTATGGAAATTTATATCATATTAATAATTGGGTGTATTGCTCTCTCTTTCCGACTTCGTCTCTCTTTAGCTTTCCTCACCTGTCTCTTCCTGAATCTTCTAGTTTTTGATATATCTATTAATGACATCATTTTATAATAGCCTTAGGTAAGGGATAGTTCAATTATTGATTTTCAGAAAAATTGGCTATAATGGAACATACACTGTTTAGTCACACTGATCTGATCAATAAACTCTGTCATGTTTGTAGCCTTCGTGTGCAGAGCTCTGCTGATGTTAAGGCAAATAAGACCAAGAGACTGTGCACCATTTCGTTCTGAATTACTTATCTACTTTGCAATAGATATCACTTCGGATGACAGCAGGCATTCTGCAAAAATATGCCAAAAATGCATTGTCCGTATGAGCAAGTTGAAGCTAAAGCCCATTACTGCCACACAACATGAATTAGACAAGAAAACGGTCCAGGATGTCTGGTGTGCATATAAATATTTATTTGTTTTGGTAATATTAAGTAATAATAATAGTTCGTCCATCAGGTATGATGATGACCTTAACAACACCAGAGGAATAAAGAACAGAAATTGTTGAGAATTTCAACACATGGACAAGAAAGAGAAGTAAAGGACACAGAGGACAGAATGGAAAGACTGTTCTTTCATGACTTATGGCTTCTCATGTGACTGATAAGTCCTATTTTTGCCCTGAAGACCCTTCCGCATAAGTGACAAGAGTGCTCCGTTGGTTCAGTACCACTGGGCCTTTTCTTGCGCCGTTCTCTTTTTTTGATAGCCTGCTGGACTCTGTCAGCTTCCCATGCTTTGCTGCCTCTGGTAAGGGCCGCCCTCCAATTTGCACGATCAAGCGAGAGCTTTTCCCACTCACTCACATCAATGGCAAAGGCCTTCAGTGATTGCTTGAGAGTGTCTTTGTAACGTCTCTTTGGGGCCCCAACATTCCTCGTTCCATTGGAGAGCTCAGAGAAGAAGATTTGCTTAGGGAGTCTGGAGTCGGGCATTCTGACAACATGTCCTGCCCAACGTAGCTGAATTTTTTTCAGGTGGCAGAAGATGCTCAATTCCTTGGCACGATTGAGGACCTCAGTGTCTGGAATTTTATCCTGCCATTTGATCCTTAGGATCTTTCTAAGGCAGGCCAGATGAAAGTGATTTAGTTTTCTGGCATGCGATTGGTACACTGTCCAGGTTTCAGCCCCATAGAGTAGGGTGGGAAGGACCACAGCATTGTACACTTTCAGCTTAGTGTCTGTGCGAATGCCGGCAACATCCCACACTCTCTTTCGAAGCCTGCCAAATGCAGAGCTGGCTTTGCTGATTCTTGAGGGAATTTCAGTATCAACACGAGCCGTGGAAGACAGTGTACTGCCAAGATAGGTGAAGTTCTCCGACACCTTCAGAAGACTGTCGTGGACTTTGATATTTGGGGTCACAGGATACTTGTCGTCTGGAGTAGGCTGATGGAGCACTTCCGTCTTCTTTGTGCTTATTGTGAGGCCAAAGTTGTCACAGGCACTAGAGAACTTATCAACACAGTTTTGCATGCTATCCTCATCGTGTGCCAGAAGTGCACAATCATCAGCAAATAGTAGGTCACAGACTTGAGTACTTTTGGTTTTGGTTTTTGCCTGAAGTCTCCTGAGGTTGAATAGACTGGCATCAGCTCGGTACTTGATGCTTACCCCTTGAGGAGGAGAGCTAAAGGCTTCTTGTAGCATTGCAGAGAACATCATGCTGAACAGAGTTGGGGCTAAGACACAACCCTGTTTTACCCCATTTGTGACAGCAAAGGGCTCTGAAACACTGCCGTTACTTTTGACTGCAGCTTGCATGCCATCATGAAACTGGCGCACTATTGTGATGAATTCGGGTGGACACCCAAACTTCGCCACGATTTTCCAGAGGCCTTCACGACACACTGTGTCAAATGCTTTTGTGAGGTCAACAAATGTGATGTACAGCGCTTTATTTTGTTCCATGCATTTTTCCTGAATCTGTCTGGCAGCAAAGATCATATCCGCCGTTCCCCTCTCTTTACGAAAGCCACATTGGCTCTCGGGAAGCAAGTCATTTGACGAGAGGTGATCAAGAAGGCGATTCAGAAGCATTCTTGCCAATATTTTGCCAGCAATTGAAAGTAGAGAGATTCCCCGATGGTTGTCACAGACTTGGCTGTCCCCTTTGTTTTTGTACAGATGGATGATTGAAGCATCTTTGAAGTCCTGTGGCAGCTTCCCTGCTTTCAGCATATGATTGAACAACTCGGTCAGCCTTTCAATAAGCTTTTCTCCACCGAAGGCATACACCTCAGCAGGAATTGAATCCACGCCTGGTGATTTGTTAAAGGACATCTGATTTGTGGCAGTTCGGGTCTCATTTGCTGTGAATGGCTTGGCAAGAGCTGCATTAATAGGAGTCTGAGGGAGGCGGTCAATGGACTCAGTATTTATATTTGATGGCCGATTTAGCACACCTCCGAAATGTTCTGCCCAACGCTGAATTATGGCATTCAATTCAACAATGCGTGTTGAACCATCTGACGCAAGAAGTGGCGTAGTGCCAGAGCGGGATGGTCCAAACACAGCTCGGAGGCTCTCAAAGAACTTTCTAGTGTTGTTTGTGTCGGCATATTTCTGAGTTTCTCTTACTCGCTCTTCTAGCCAGTCATTTTTCATTTTCCTCAGCTTCTTCTGGAGTACACCCTTACATGCACGCAGTGCATCAGCTTTTGCTGTGGAAGAGGGGTCACTGCAGTGAGCTTGGATGAGACTATTTTTTTCTTTGATGAGCACTTTGATTTCATTATCATTATCATTGAACCAGTCCTGGTGCTTGCGGACAGGAAAACCAACTGTGCTGCTGGCGCAAGAGTGTACAGTCGTATTTAGGTCAGTCCAGCTCTGTTAAATGTTCTCAGGGTCAAAAGTCACGCAATCCAATTTTGATGAGAGTTCTGAGGAGAGCTCGCTCTGTTTCTCAGCTGAGCAGAGTTTTGAAACATTTAGGCGTTTAGGTGGCGCTTTCCCTTGAGGGCGTCTATTGCGCCTCAATGTTAGTCTGAGCTTGCAAACAATGAGTCTGTGGTCAGTTCCACACTCGGCACCACACATCGCCTTTGTTACAAGGACATCCTTTCTGTCAGTCTTCCTCACAATGACATAGGCTATGAGATGCCAATGCTTTGAGCGGGGATGCATCCATGACATTCTGTTTCTCACGGGGAGACTAAAATTTGTGTTGGTAATGAACAGGCCAAATTCAGCACACAAAGTAAGTAAGCGCAACCCATTGTTATTGCATGAACCAACTCCATGAGGGCCCAAAACATTTGGCCACGCTGAGATTTCTGAGCCAACCCTAGCATTGAAGTCCCCCAAGAGAATCAGCTTATCAGCTGCCGGGACAGAGCATATGACAGATTCTAGATCAGAATAGAACTTGTCTTTGGCTTCATCTGGGTTTGTCATGGTGGGCGCATATGCGCTAATGAGGGTGGCTGACTGGCTTTTCCCAACTGGGATCCTGAGTGTCATTAGCCTGTCATTTATTTCAATTGGCATGGACTGCAAGTTTCTGACAAGGTCATTTTTAATTGCAAACCCAACACCATGCTGTCTCGGTTCGACTGCACCCTTGCCTTCCAGAAGAAGGTGTATCCATCACTGAGCTCTTTGAGTTGGCCACTATCAGGGAGTCTGGTCTCACTGAGTGCCACTATGTCCAGGTTGTACCTGCTGAGCTCAATGGCAATAAGTGCAGTGCGTCTTTGCGGGTTGTTTGAGTTGTCCTGTAGTGTGCGTATATTCCAGGCTCCTAGCCTGAGTAAGCTGAATTTCTTTTTGTTTCGACCGCAAAAAGGGATCCCCACTGGTCGCGGTATACCAGTCAGGGTGATGTGAAGTGGGCTTTCTCCAGGGCACCTTTTCTAGCCCCTTCCTCAGTTGAGGTGAGCAGTGCTATCCTTAAATAAGGCTGCTCAGCTACTGTGGGTGCTGCCTCCCCACGCCTCCACTTCAATCGACGATGAAGCGACCATAGCCCACAGCCACCAACGTGTAGGTCTGTGCTAACAGCTTCCAGTCTATCCAAACCTGCTGCCACCGCACTCGCCCATCGCCGTTGGAATTTTGAGAGGAAAGAAGACGAGACAAAGATGAAAGAAGACGAGGTGAGTGTTAAGACTGGCGCAAAGAATTTGTTTTTAGTGAGAAAGAGCTGCGCAAACATCAGACTCACTCTCTCGCCTGGACACAACTTATCCAAGTGGCAAGACAAGGTCAAGACGACTGGAAATGTATCCAGGTGCAGGAGGATGCCAGAGGGACAGTCATATTGCCTGACCGGCTGCCTGTAGGCTACTCCACAGCCTCGCAGTCCCAACTGACTAGGGTGAAAGACCCAAACCAAAGAACACCAATACTGGTGGATGCTCTGTGTCACGATATCCAGGCCAGAGTGACGGTATATTGCCATCTGCCCTATCAATCAACCACTGGCCTGCTGCCGCCAGCTTCGAAGCTGCGTCCGGGAAGTTTGCTCAATTCTTCGTCTGTGATTTAGGCAAACAAGCCTATGACCACACCGCTACCGGGGGCCAATATGAAGGACTCAAGTACTGAGGGTCACATTGTGCCCTAGCATGTGGCCGTTGGGTTAGATGAAACCTCCTCCGCCCTGGCCGTTTGCACCGACAGGTGCACGCCCACTGATACCATGCTAGCGTACCAGTTCATGAAACAGGTTGTACTGGATTACATGTTACCAGTAGCAGATTTTTCTGACCTGACACCCTTAATATTAAGTACAACTGTATCATTCACACGAACTAGTTACATAGACGGCTGACTAGATGTCATGTCTTTCAAAAGCTTTAATAGCTTAATCTAATCTTTTTTTTATTATATCTGTGAATAATTCCACTTTGTTATATTCATAAACAAAAAGGAAGTGTGACTGAGAATCTTTGATTGATTGAGAGAGAGAGAGATGGAGAGAGAAAGAGAAAGAGGGCAGAGAGAGAGAAGGAGGGAGGGAGGGAGGGAGAGAGAGAGAGAGACAGAGAGACTAAAGGAGCGACTTTATCATGCATTTTTAAATGAAGCCACTACTAAAGACTTAATATCTCACTTCTGAAGAAGTAGATGCAAATGGAAACTTGACAGTGTCAAGTGCTATGGTTGCCTGTATTTATAGTCGACACAGTTTGTTTGGGATATCTCGCGTTTTGTAATAATAATTAATTTGATATGAAATTGTATGTTTTAAAAAAATAATTTGCATGCCTTTCTTGGAGGCAGGGTGAATGTGGCATGTCGTCATTTTTTTCACTTTTTCAGTGTCTTATGTTATAGGGCGCATGTTAAACTTTGATTGCACATGTCACATGTTGTTGTAGGTCACTTGGTTATCAAGATATTAAATTTCAAAGTTTGGTAAAAATGATGAAATCAGGCCAGTTTTGACTTCTTACTGGTCCCAAGTGCACTAAGTTGCAGGTTGGAGTCCATGTGTTCAGTCTCCACTTTTTGAAAAAACTGAGAAATTCTACGTCAAATGAATGCGGCTGTCGTTAATATGATAAGGAGTTAGAATAAATCGAAACTGTAAAACAGCCAGATAAGTGCCACAACGCATTTAAACAAGTGTCAAAGTGTGTATTTGTTATACCACAAGAATTATGGTCGCGACAGGGTAAGGCAAACAAAAACCGATGATCTCATTGTTTTTTTTTGCACAGTAATCAGCAGGCTTTGAGATGTATAGGCGTCACCAACTTTATCAAAACTTCCCAAATTCTGTGACCTTAATCTTGCTCTTAAGTGAGACAAACATTGCAGTTCATACTAGTCAGTTGATATGAGTAGTCTGAGCTTTACTCACGGCCAGTTGTTTGCCTCACCTTCTCCACTCACCACTCTATTTGATGGCTGACCTACATTTAACTGGCTGGGTTTTCCCCACAATCTTGTTTGCTACTATTGTTCAAGGGATTGTACGTCACTTCTCCAACACAGGAAGATTATTACTAAAGCTGGGTTTCCATGTGTACGGAAACAGAAACGGTAAAGCCTCTTGAAGCAGTGAAACAGAAAGAATGTTTTCATGTGTACGGAAGGAAATACCCAATGAAAAGATACGCTCAAAACCGTCTACTGCGCAGGTTGGCTCGTACTTTCTCGCTTGTCTGAACATGATACGTACTTTTATAGATTTTGGTGTTGTATTATGAAGAACAAATGTGTAACAATTGAAAACCATAGCGCTAAAAGTACTTAGGTCACAAAATGTTTGTTTTTGGGAAAAAACGAATCTGGGATAGGCCTATTGAAATTTCTCGTGAATTCTGGCACGTTTGTTCTGAGCATTGCTCCACATTCTGTGATGGCTGATGTGATGAACTCAATCTGATGCCTAACAAGCATTGTCACTACGTTTTTTGTGTGTTTTTTTTGCTTATCTTTGTGTCTTCGGTATTGACGTTGTTACAGACTTACGCATTATTTGTGTGATAAACCTGATCGAAATGAAATTTACATCACAAGGAAAAGATAATTAGGTACTTTATTTGCTTCCAATATTCAGGCTGTGGATTTAACTGGTTCACTTCCAGCCGGGTTGTGGAAATTGACCAAAATCGGTGACAGCAGTTCGGCTCAACAAGTCAGAGGTTTTATCTGATGCAGGTTTGTGAACACGATCAACAGATTAGATATATAATACAGAATATCCCGTCTGAACCGTATTACTTTGAATATTATTTGAGTTTAGTACATTTGTTTTTGCTTTTTTGGGCCGCTCAGAGCGGCTTGGGGAGGGGGGGGGGATTAGTCAGTTAAGAATCCATAAAACATGCCTTGAACAGTTTCAAATTTAGGAAAATGTATCTAAGTACTTTTAGCACTG
Source organism: Onchidella celtica (assembly GCA_963931925.1). Taxonomy (NCBI): domain Eukaryota; kingdom Metazoa; phylum Mollusca; class Gastropoda; order Systellommatophora; family Onchidiidae; genus Onchidella; species Onchidella celtica. The sequence continues at coordinate 16,036,963 of OZ007580.1, read as the reverse complement.
GGGTCTTCATTGCAGCCCCATACACGTTCATCTAATGTGAAACTTTCTTTTGTTGAAACGTGGCAGCCTCAAATCTTTACTCAACTTTACATTTGCTCCAGGTGTCCTAATCGAAAGGACAGCTTTGTTACAGAACTACTATAGGTTTAAGTATTGGTCAGCGTTTTTAGTTGGCGTTTTGTAACATTCACTGATCGTAACCAAAGCTGGAATGACTGCTCAATTATAATACAACTTTACAGTTCAATCAACTGATCAGTAAAAGTTCTGGCGGTTGATCAATGTAGTGGTAACATTGATCAAAGCAACGAAAAGGACACAGCAATATACCTGTTATCCTAGGCGATGATCTGCTGAGACAAGTGTTTGCACGACCAATGTTTGCACGAATTACGACCTGCGGGCATATGTCTTGGGAAATTTACTCGGCCCGCTAGAATTTGAACAAACAACGCAAATACAATGACAGTAGGAAGCAAAGATATGTTACATTTTTTTTTTATTGAAGGTTCCACCCCGGTGTATAAATAAAACCACATACAGCAACATCCAGTGGGTGTAAAGTTCCGAAAAAAATTTGATAATTAAAAATAGAGGCAATGCATCATACTATAATGAAACTAGAAGGTGAACAAGTAAGCTCCTAAAAACATGACTGGGTGACCAAAAATTCTGACATTTTGTGCATTGCCTCAATTTTTGACAATAATTACGTGGACACAACCAACTTGGACCAAAAAAAACAACAACAACAAAAAATTCAGTCTTTAATATTATTATTTACGTTCTTTTGAGCCACAAGGAAGAAATCGAGTTCCATCGAGTAGAATAGAAAAGCGTGGCAGGGAATTTCGTCGTGACCAAAATGTGACCATTGTTTTTACAAACGGCACTTCACCAAGTAATCGAAATAGTCGTAAAACAGGCTTATTACGGACTAAAAAGACTTATTATGAACTGAACAGATTTATTATGAACTGAACAGACTTATTATGAACTGAACAGATTTATTATGAACTAAAAAGACTTATTATGAACTAAACAGATTTATTATGAACTGAACAGACTTATTATGAACTAAAAAGACTTATTATGAACTAAACAGACTTATTAAGAACTGAACAGACTTATTATGAACTAAACAGACTTATTACGAACTGAACAGATCTATTATGAACGAAACAGACTTATTATGAACTGAACAGATTTATTATGAACTAAAAAGACTTATTATGAACTGAACAGACTTATTATGAACTGAACAGACTTATTATGAACTAAAAAGACTTATTATGAACGAAACAGACTTATTATGAACTGAACAGACTTATTATGAACTAAACAGACTTATTATGAACTGAACAGATTTATCATGAACTGAACAGACTTATTATGAACTAAACAGACTTATTATGAACTTACCAGATTTATTATGAACTAAACAGACTTATTATGAACTAAACAGACTTATCATGAACGAAACAGACTTATTATGAACTAAACAGAGTTATTATGAACGAAACAGACTTATTACGTACGAAACAGGCTTATTATGAACGAAACAGACTTATTATGAATTGAACAGATTTATTATGAACGAAAAAGACTTTTATGAACTGAACAAACTTATTATGAACGAAACAGGCTTATTATGAACTAAACAGGCTTATTATGAACTAAACAGACTTATTATGAACGAAACAGACTTATTATGAACTAAACAGGCTTATTATGAACGAAACAGACTTATTATGAACTGAACAGACTTATTATGAACGAAACAATCTTATTATGAACAAAACAGAGTTATTATGAACTGAAGAGAGTGTAGCATCTGCAAGCTATCCCTTGCCCTCCCCCGTTTTCGTGTTACACTGGTGAGCATGTGTTCATTTGACAACCGCCAGAGTGTACTGTACTCCGTGACCTGACCTTCTTCTCCTAGTGAGTAGTTTTTTCCTCGCCCGCTTGTTGTCAGGTGTTTTGACTCGTTCAGTAAATATTAGTATGTTCCCGAATATTCGATAACGTTGTGGAAACGAATGTTTACGCCAGATTTGGCCTTGAGTGATGTAACCTGATGACGTATTGATGCGTGATTGGTTAGTTTGTGCGAGGGCAAAGGTAACGTTTATTTCGGGAACTTTCTGTAGGAATGTTTATATATATAGACCTGTGTGAGTGGTTGGTGGGGTGAGTAAGTGAGTTTCCTTTTGTGTGGCGTAGATATTTAGTTTCGCTGGTGTCTTCCTAGTAACTTATTGTTCACTATACAGTTATTAAACTTTAGTATTATTTAATCTATCGTCGGATCTCGTGTTTATTTATTTTACAGCTGTAATAGTTTCGTTTTCTAAAGGGTTGTAGTTAGATCAACTAACTCCCCCCTACTATAACGTGCTAGAACAACCTCAGCTGTTACATATTGGGGGCTCGTCCGGGATCCGACCATATTCGAGCGGACCAGATCAAAATTATTAGATTTATTTACATAGTTTACTGTAGGAATATCATCGACAAGCTATCTACAACATGTCGGAGGTTATTGGAAGGCTTAGCCAGGAAGCGGACGCCATGGAGCTCACTGGGCAGGAGAGACGGGACTACCTCCGTGAAGGCCTGGAAAGAGAAAGACAGCTGGAGACTCAACGACAGGAGAAGGAGGCTGAACGACAGCTGGAAAGGGAAAAGATGAACCACGAGTTGGAGATAGAGAGGATGCGCCTGCAACGTGGAGGCAACGACTCAGCGCAGAAGACCGACGACCACGCCAGTTCCAAGAGACCCAAGCTACCTGCATTTCAGGACAAGAAGGACGATCTGGATAGCTGGTTGCTGCGGTTTGAGAGCTTTGCTGAGACAGCTGAATGGCCCAGATCCACCTGGACGACATCACTGTCTGCCCTGCTGACCGGGAGAGCTTTGGAGTGCTTCTGCAGACTACCGATCGACGAAGCCAAGGACTACGACAAGGTCAAGGAAGCGTTGCAGAAGAGGTACAACCTGTCAGAGGACGGATACAGACTCATGTTCAGACAAGGTAAGCCTGAAGATGGAGAAGATGTTGGAATGTTTTTGACCAGGATCAAGACCTATCTAGAGAGGTGGATAAAGCTGTCGAAGACGGAGGAGACCTACGAAGGAGTGAGAGATCTGTTCGTCAGAGAGCAATTCATGGATGCCTGCCCACCAGACCTTGCAACCCATGTGAGGGAGAGGAAACCAAAGACGCTACAGGACATCGCAGATTCAGCGGAGGCGTACCTGGTAGCGAGGAACCGGACGCTCAGCGGGAGCGCCAGACTGCAGAGCCGGCCAGTGCGACGGAGGCCCAACGGAGACAGAAGCCCACAGGTCTGCCATAGGTGCCAGAGGCCGGGACACAAGGCGACGGAGTGTCGTGCAAAGTTAAACGACAAAGGTGAGTTGAAATGTTACCTTTGTGGAAAGCCAGGCCACGTTCGGAGGATGTGTCCAGCCCAGAAGGATATGGGACGAGGCAAGCCGAACAAGGCGGCGGCGGCCGTAGTTATAGCGGCGGACGAGTCGTCAAGACAAGATGTGACGACGGCTGACACCAGCATCAACGTTCAAGCGGTAATGAAGGACGGGAAGCTACAGTTAGCGGTGCCTGTTACTTGCGGAGGATGCAGTGACGGAAGGACCGTGGAGAAGCTGAAGTTACCAGTGATGAAGGGCTTGATTGGAAATCGAGCAGTAGATGTCCTAAGAGATACCGGCTGTGAAGGTGTAGTGGTGCGGCGAGCACTGGTGGACGACGGACAGCTCACCGGTGGGAAGAAACTTATCGCGAGGATCGATAACTCCTTGCTAGCGGCGGAGGAAGCCGTTATCGACGTGAAGACGCCTTACCTGACGGGCAAAGTGACGGCGCTGTGTCTCCCGGAGACCATCTGCGACCTAGTAGTCGGGAACGTGGACGGAGCGAAGGATCCGTACGACCCTGATACTGAGGTGATGGTAGGAGCGGTGACCACGAGGGCCCAGGAGAAGAGGAAGGACCGGTCTACGTCGCTGAAGGTGCCGAGGGCAGAACGGCACGCGGGAGTGGATAGAGAGGAACTTATCCGACTCCAAGAAGAAGACGAAGTCATTAGGAAGTTAGAGCAGAAGAAGATCCCAACTAATAGAGGCAATAAATCTGTTCATTTTGAGAAACATGGAGGAGTACTGTACCGGATCTACAAGGACCTGAGACAGGCGACGGTTATAAGGCAAGTGGTACTACCCGAGAAACTGAGAGAGTATGTATTGAGTGTTGCCCACGACTCGATCGTCGGAGGACACCTCGGCGTGAAGAAAACCAAAGACAGAGTGATGAGCAATTTTTACTGGCCTGGTATCGAAGGTGACGTCGCGAGATACTGCCGCTCATGCGACATATGCCAGAGGACGGTGAACAAAGCAGCGACCCCAAAGGTGCACCTGCAGAGTATGCCAGTAGTGGACGTACCATTTAGGCGAGTGGCCGTGGACTTAGTAGGACCTATCGACCGCCCAAGTGAAGGTGGACATCGGTATATCCTGGTGTACATAGACTACGCTACTCGCTACCCTGAAGCCACACCCTTGAAGAAGATCGACGCAGAAACGGTAGCAGAAGCCTTAGTGAACATCTACAGCCGTTTGGGTGTGCCCGAAGAGATCTTGTTCGACCAAGGGACCCAGTTTATGTCAGATGTCATGAAGGAAACGAATAGACTACTGGGAATTTGACAGTCGACCACTACAGTCCACCACCCTATGTGCAACGGGTTGGTGGAGCGATTCAACGGCACACTGAAGAAAACATTGAGACGACTGTGCGCAGAGCAACCCAAGCAGTGGCACAGATACATCAACCCGCTGCTCTTCGCATATCGTGAAGTTCCCCAAGAGTCGACCAAGTTTGCCCCATTCGAGTTGCTGTATGGGAGAACTGTGAGAGGACCAATGCACATCTTACGACAACTATGGACCAAGGACGTAGAGGGGCTGGAAACGAAGACCAGTTACCAGTACATCATGGAACTACCTGAGAGGCTGGAGGACACATGGAAGTTAGCGACGGAAGAACTCTCCAAGGCTCAAGGTAGACAGAAGACCTACTACGACCGGAAGGCGCGAGAGAGGAAGTTCCGCCCCGGAGATGAAGTGTTGGTGCTACTGCCGACGAACACTAACAAGCTCCTAGTCCAATGGAAGGGACCATATAAGGTAGTCTCAGTTGTCGGTGTTAACGACTATAGAGTCAAGATGGGTGCAAAAGAAAAGACCTTGCACGCCAACCTCCTCAAGAGATACATTCCAAGGACGTCAAAAGCAGCAGCAGTGGCAATGGAACCGAGACCTATTGTGACCGAGATGTGTGGGATGGACAACAGTAGGAGAGATATCACGCCTGGACATGTCAACGCCATAAAGGACGGCGGCGGTGATAGTGCTGAGACTGTACTGGCAGAGGACGACATGATGGACAAGAGTCAACCCGTGGAGTCAGCTGGCATGACAATCATCGAGGACTGCGACCTGGAAGGCGACAACGGTGGAACGACGGAGGACCTTGCCGACCTAGGAAGCTGGAACCAGAATGAAGGCTACAGAGATGTCCAGTATGGAACGCAACTGACATCGGAACAACGTCAAGAACTCTGCAATGTGGTGAAGAATTACCAGCACGTCTTCACCAATCTCCCTGGATGCTGTCAGTTGGGTGAACATCGCATCGACCTGACGACAGAAGCACCAGTTCGTCAACGACCATACCCGGTGCCCTACGCTATGCGCGACTCATTGAAGGAGGAGCTTAGCACCATGGGACGGCTGGGCATCATTCGAAGGAGCTCATCAGCTTATGATTCACCTGTTGTTGTCGTCAAGAAGAAGGACGGATCCAACCGAGTCTGCATCGACTACAGGAGGTTAAACAAGATCACAGTATTCGACCCTCATCCGACAGCAGCGCCATCAGAAGTGTTTCAGAGTCTCTCGAGAGGAAAATTATTATCTCGGATTGACCTGAGCAAGGGATACTGGCAAGTGAAAGTTCGAGAGCAAGACATTCCCAAGACGGCGTTCGTCACCATGGGCGAACACTATGAATTCATTCGGATGCCTTTTGGGATGATGAACTCAGGAGCCACGCTGAACAGGATCGTAAAGCCATTGATCCGTGGAATGAACAATGTGACAGCATATGTGGACGACCTGCTGATTCATACAGAGACATTCGACGAGCATGTGAAGACTCTCAAGGACTTACTGCAAAGGATGGACCAAGCTGGATTAACTGCCAGACCATCGAAGTGTCTGATTGGAACGTCTGAAGTAGACTTTGTTGGACACTTAGTGGGAGAAGGTATGATTGGCCTGTTAGAAGAGAATGTATGTAAGGTACGAGACGCACCCAGACCCACCACTAAGAAGGAAGTGAAAGCATTCTTAGGATTAGTGGGATATTACCATGAATTTATTCCTAACTTTTCAGCGATTGCATCACCATTGTCTGATTTACTTAGAAAGGGTCAGCCCAATATAGTTCAGTGGGATGAAACGCAGGAGAAAGCGTACACCTCTTTGAAGAATGTCATTATCTCCAAACCCGTGTTATGTTTGCCAGATTTTTCCAAAGAGTTTGTCTTAGCAACTGATGCATCAGATCGCGGATTAGGCGCTAGTCTTATGCAGGAACACGAGGGAAAGTTGTACCCTGTGGCATATGCTAGTCGTAAGCTATTGCCTCGTGAGACAAAATATTCGGTCTCAGAGCGCGAATGTTTAGCTATTGTTTGGGCTGTAAAAAAGTTTACTTTGTATTTGTATGGAAAGGAGTTTGTGCTCCAAACTGACCATCGGTCATTAGAGTTTTTGAACTCTGCCAAGTTTGACAGTCCAAAGTTATTACGATGGAGTTTATTTTTACAGTCTTATCGATTCAGGATTCACTACGTAAAAGGCAGAGAAAATGTCTGTGCCGATTTCCTGAGCAGGGTATTTTAAAGTAGTACACTATCAGTGAAATGCATTGTAACCCATACTTTTGCCTACTAGATGAATTTCTAGGACGGCAGTATTGTACTGTAATTGGGGACATAGTTCATCTGTGACTTGATGGCTGATAGAGAGTCATGATGTGTTAGTCACATTTTGATTTTATGCTATGTCATATTAGTTACCAATGGAACTTGGTGTAATTTTTGGAAAATGTAACCCAAAGGGGGACTGCGAGCAAGCAGTGTTTGTGTTATATTGCATTGTTGTAACTTGTTTTGACCTAATATGATGAAGAAAGACCCTGATCAGTGGTCGGTATATATTGGTATTTTTGTCATTGTACGTATGAGTTATACATTTTGGAGATAACCATGTTATGTACAACAAGTTATATGCTATGATTCGTGCACGAAGCATTGTGTAAACGATGGGCCATCGTTTCACCTTATATGATTTGTAATAATATCATTGACCATTGTTTCACCACAGTGGTGGCGTTGTGTTATTTTGACTAGTAGGCCTAATGTTTACTATTGGGAAGCAATGACGGTATCGTATTAGTTATGGTATTAGTGATACAAAGTACACTGCATTGTATTGTATTTGTGATGACATTCGGGAAGACACTGAAATTGTTATTAATTGTAATAGAATTAGCAACTGCCTTTGTGAGATTGGGAGTACTGTAAGATTGTTATTTCAAGATATTGCAGACGCTGAATAATGTTTTGGAGTTGAAAAATATTCAACTTAAATTGGGGAGTTGTGTAGCATCTGCAAGCTATCCCTTGCCCTCCCCCGTTTTCGTGTTACACTGGTGAGCATGTGTTCATTTGACAACCGCCAGAGTGTACTGTACTCCGTGACCTGACCTTCTTCTCCTAGTGAGTAGTTTTTTCCTCGCCCGCTTGTTGTCAGGTGTTTTGACTCGTTCAGTAAATATTAGTATGTTCCCGAATATTCGATAACGTTGTGGAAACGAATGTTTACGCCAGATTTGGCCTTGAGTGATGTAACCTGATGACGTATTGATGCGTGATTGGTTAGTTTGTGCGAGGGCAAAGGTAACGTTTATTTCGGGAACTTTCTGTAGGAATGTTTATATATATAGACCTGTGTGAGTGGTTGGTGGGGTGAGTAAGTGAGTTTCCTTTTGTGTGGCGTAGATATTTAGTTTCGCTGGTGTCTTCCTAGTAACTTATTGTTCACTATACAGTTATTAAACTTTAGTATTATTTAATCTATCGTCGGATCTCGTGTTTATTTATTTTACAGCTGTAATAGTTTCGTTTTCTAAAGGGTTGTAGTTAGATCAACTAACTCCCCCCTACTATAACGTGCTAGAACAACCTCAGCTGTTACAGAGAGTTATTATGAACTGAACAGACTTGTTATGAACTGAACAGACTTATTATGAACTGAACAGATTTATTATGAACTAAACAGACTTATTATGAACGAAACAGACTTATTATGGACTAAACAGACTTATTATGAACTAAACAGACTTATTGTGAACTAAACAGACTTATTAGGAACTAAACAGACATGAACTAAACAGACTTATTATGAACTAAACAGACCTATTATGAACTAAACAGACTTATTATGAATCAGCTAAAGCTTCCCGCGGTGTCCAGGACAAATTTGCTTTTTCCGCCCTCCATCCTTCTCAGTATACCTCTCTCTTCTCTCTTTTTTACCTCTCTCCCTCCTCTCCCTCTTCCCTCTCTCTCTCAAATACACTCCCTCATGAGCATTAGTATGCTGCGGACACTTTGCCCATTAAACAAAAATGCACCGAACTGAACAATCTTGAGAGGCAGTCAAATAAAAACTATAAAATACCAAAAGACGACACCCTGTGGGGACGAATGAATCGAAAAAATCCATTAAAAAAAACAACAACCAGACGCTTCACCATCGGCATTTAACAATGGTCGTGCTTTGAGTATCCGTTTTAACCTGTATTCCCATTTTGAAGTTTATACTGTTTGCAGCATAATCAGTAACGTGCCAAGCATCGGCACACAGCCTCGGCAAGCCTGAAATGATAATATGGTAGTGATATGTAGGAAGCAAACACATTGGAATTAATTCCAATGGTAAAAAAAAAAAGCAAATTTATATACTTTATATTTTGAATACTTTTTTAATCCCATATAGGAAATTTGCCTCAGTGTCATTGAAGTCCAGTTACAACTGGAGCACACACGTCGTCGCCACAGTGCAGCTGTTGTGGGTTTTTTTTTTTGGGGGGGGGGATAAATTTTATTTAATTTTGCTTGGGCAGCTGCCTGTTCGGCCTCATCTCTCGATTTCCAACTGTCAAGGTATCTTTAACGTGCCCAACGTGCACACGGGTCCTTCGAGTTTTTCGTCTTTATCCGAGAAGACTAGGTGCTTGATCCTACCTACCATAGGACCAGGAACGGGAAAATATGAGAAAAATTCCAAAATTCCAACATGCCTGCATATACCTGGATTCGAACCCGGTATCTTCGGCATGACTTCATATATGACTGAACTGATAGTAATTCTGTATAAAATCATAATAGAACAGCACGTATTTTTTTCTGAATATATGAGGCCCTGACGAAATGATTTTTTTTCCATATAGGTACTTCCTTCATTATTCTGTTAGTGGTATTATCTTTGGGTGAAATCTCCGCCCGCCTCCCCCCCCCCCCTCTCTTTCTCTCTCTCCCTCCTCCCTGAGCCGCATCATGTGCTGTTTTATGGAGACGCCCATCGTGATTTACATAGTGCATATTTTTTAATAACTCGATGTTGGGATTACCTCTCAAAGTGGGACCGATCTGTGTCTTATCTTTTTAATGCAAGTGCAATGTACGAAGTGCTGTCCCTGCTCGCTGTGCATGGGCACAGTTATTGATAATCCCATTTGGTATTCACCTCATCTTCCTAGGGGTCCCAATTGGAATCACAGATCACTGCCTCGCTCCGGTAACGCCCCTGATGACAAGGTGTGCAGTCTTTTCTTTGGGACTGTCCCGGGGCAAGCAGAGTGCTAACGCTTACAGAAGGCGAGCATTCAGATTTTCACAGATCTGGAAAACAACCACCAACTACCAACAAGATTACTTTAACATTTATATTCAGACATGTTTCTTCATTTGAGAGATTGGAGAAATACCTACTGACTAACTGATAAATGTCTCCCTTAATCAAGGTGCAAGTGCCAAGGGCAGAGATCTTCCGAAAACAAAGACTTCAGCACAAATGTCTCCCTTAATCCTTAGTGCAGCATGAAAGTATAATTATTGTGAATGCATGAGACAGAGAGAAAGAGAGACGGAAAGAGAGAGAGAGAGAGAGAGAGAGAGAGAGAGAGAGAGAGAGAGAGAGAGAGAGAGAGAGAGAGAGAGAGACACAGACAGAGACAGAGACAGAGACAGAGACAGAGAGAAGGGGAGGGAGAGAAAGAGAGAGAGAGAAAGAGAGAGAGAGAAAGAGAGAGAGAAAGAGAGAGAAAAAGAGAGAGAGAGAGAAAGAGAGAGAGAGAAAGAGAGAGGGAGAGAGAGGGAGAGAGAGAGAGAGAGCGAGAGAGAGAGAGAGAGAGAGAGAGAGAGAGAGAGAGAGAGAGAGAGAGAGAGGGGGTTCTATTTTTCACTGCAAAGCGCTTTCGGTTCGCTATTTTGTCTAAAACTAAGCGCAGAATATTGATATCAAAATATGGCAAAAAGGAAAGAAAAACTTGTATGTAGCAAAGTCTGGAATATTGAAATAATACAGAAATAATACTGCTTTCCTTTTGCCATATTTTGAATTTGCCTCAAGCCTTACTGCGACTCCACGGATTTTATGTTTTCATTAAAAAAAAAAAAAATATTTGACCGAATATTACTGGCTTTTCCTCTCGTTTTTTTTTCAAACTTCAAAAATGTGATTTAGGCGAAGCACACAATGGCAGAAATAAATACGTAAATCAAACAAACAAACGAAAAACTCACATGGTAGTTTTCGATAAGGATCACCAAAAAGGAAGACGACAGGCCAAGATAATGTCCCAAACTGAAGAAACACGGCGCATGCCCATCTATAGGTTTGGCAATCCGTTCTCAGCATGTGCGTGATCAGACGGAACACACCCAAGCAGTGTACGTCAGAGCTACGCACCCGCCTATTCAATAATACATCCGCGAGACCTCGTCTTACCTAGCTCGATGTGGCTTCAGTTATTGATAATCCCATTTGGTATTCACCCCATCTTCCCAGGGATCCTAATTGCAATCACAGGTCACAACCTCGCTCCAGTGACGCCCCTGATGTGTTCAGACTCGTGTGTAACGGGCAGTGTTGAGAATTCAGGTCTCCCCATGATAAACCGATGGTCAAGTCCAGTAAGTTTTGGTCATTTTTAGCACATTTGGTCACACATAGCTCAAGTGTCCGTCATGTAATAGTTTTGTCTAATTTTGAACCCCCCTGTCACTTACGCCAATCGTTTGTTCGCGCAGGAAACGCCGATTCTGACGCCAGAATAAGTGTTACGTTACAAGTTTGCACCCACCATCGCTTCAGGCCTTGCGGAAGTGCACTAAGTGTTCTGTAGCACACCTACTCCATTATCATAGTATAAAGGAAATAAAGCCTCTAATGTAACCACGAAAGGCTTTTTAATCGTCGGGCCTTAAATTCTATAATATAATATCACATTTCGCATAGAATGACGTGAAAGCGTACGTGGGCATAATTATTTTAAAAGGCCTCGAAGTTCACTGTATTTTTAACGCCACAACTGAGTTGAACAGATGAAAATGTTCCGATATTTTGAGCTGGAAAAAAAAACGCATTTTCTTCGCGTAGAATGAAAAACTGTGACATTAAATTTACACCTTGGTGAACGAAATTGAATTTGAAAAATCACATTTGTGTAGTTCCAAGTTAGTGGTGAGCCAACTATAATTACTGCATTCCTGGTATACATCCAGTATGTCATACTGAACACTTATTTTCAACATTTCGTTCATTAAATGCAGTTGTGAATGAATACAAAAGGAGTTAATGTCCAGCCCAAGACAGCCCCAGAAATATGATTGAGTCCGAGTAGACTGAAAGCGCTTAAATTGAAGACCTGGTTCAACTGAACACATGGTTTGATTCCAATTTGTTCCATCTTTGCCATCACTGAAAAATAGTGGATTTTATTCTGAACTAATCAGAATCAATGTTCGCTTGAAAATGAACTCCACAACTCCATTGGGGAGGCCATAATGTCAGTTCTGTGTGGAATTAATGGAAATAAACACATAAAAACAAGCACACCAAATTAAACTTCAATACAATATTTTTTTGGTCGGCAAAAAACAAGAAACTCAAAATTAATATTACAGCTGTGAGGGAAAAGGAGGGTGAGGGGGGAAAGGAAAGTTTATAGTCTTCATCAGTTTATGTTCTTTATAAGTAGAGGGAATAGAGTATTTTATAATAAAGGTCGAGGGTGGCCAAACTTGATCTCTGTGAGAGCCACATACCATCAATTTCAGATGCTCGAGAGCCACAGGATATGAGCAAAATTTGCACGTGCGTTTTTATAGTTACATACACCGTTCATTACAAAACTTTCATACAGATATTAAGAAATGTCGTGTACAGCAATATTTACTCACGTATACAGTATTTTAAACTGTTCTTCTTCTTCTTTCGTCCACCAATCTAAATCTGCAGATTTGTTCTTTTAAGAAAATCTACGGTTTTCAGCAGTACTGTTAATTTGTATTAGTTTCAATAACGCAAGCGTATATAAATATACCAAAAATTTTTCAAGATCTTGGCTGATGATTATTGTAACTATACTGAAGGTATTAACTATTATAATGAAGTACGGAAACATCTAAGAAAAACGTACGAATGTCATAAAAAAAGTTCATCTGACAAGATCAGAACATGTTCTTTATGCCTGGGTTTGTACATGAAATGAGGAAGCTAAACCACTTAACCCGGCGATAAAATAGGCCCATTAAACTCTCACACTATGTTCAGCTGTGAGCAAAATCAATGTGGAGGGAGAGAAAAAGTGAAAAAAAAACAACCCACTATGATTTAAGTTGTGTGAGCAGGAAATGAAAGATCAAATAACCGCATGTGCCGCGGTTTGGCCACTTCTGCTATAGGTGGTTGACGTCGATTGTCCCAGTTTGAACAGAGAAGTCTGGCAAACAATGAAATGAAAACTACCGATGACTCGTAAATAGGCATCAAAATCCATCGTATCAGCTTTCTCTTAATTATCATGCAGCATTTTTCCTGGCAAACTTCAGAAATTGTGATTTCAAATATTTGAAGGTTTACATTTACTGAGTAGCCTTTGATTGTAAACTCCTTTATAAAATCAAATTTATGAATACTATCACTTCACAATATTTACGACTTTTCAATGAGCATTTGGAGAAGAAGTCTGAAGTGTGCCCTTCATTATCATACTTGTTACAATACATGCATGTAGCGTTTTTAGACATGCAATTGTCTACATTCAAAGTAGATAGACCCTGAAATATTTCAAAAAGGGTAGGTCGAAACACACCTTGTGACCAGGGAGCCATGAACAGAGGTGTCATAATTATTATTGTCACTGTGGTCTCCGCAGTTGAGTTACCTCCTCCCTGCATTATTATCACCAGCCGACCCGCGCGAGATAAATCTTGGATGATTCTTCGTAGGAAGCTCAACCGTGTGTTATCTAGATGTAGGCTACATTAAAAGCAGCATTTGGATTCGATGCAATGACTAATAGAACTTCGCAGGAATACACAGATATGATTACCTTGACTTTCCACCACCAATGTGTGAAGAGAAGTCAAGGACGAAATTTCCGATCATGCTTTTTGATTCTACTCGACGAAAATGCGTCTATATTTTCGCAGCTAAAAAAAATCTGAAACAAATAATATCAAAGACTGATTTTGTACAAAATGAATGAATCCACGTAATGTGTCGTCAAAAAGTAAGACAGTACGCCAAATTTCATAGTTTTTGATTGCGTCGTCGCGACCGACAGCTAAAGTAGCCACACTACAAACGCACCACGCAGGCCGAGTTCTCACTTTTGCGGACCACATCCTGGCCTACCATTTTGTTCGTGACAGAAACGCCATGGTCGACACGCTACAAGAGTCGCTGCACAAAATCACTACTCTGTGTCAAGAAAGTCAAGCAACCAACCCTACACATAGGGACATCACCGGGGCCAGGGCCAAGCAGGTTTTCTTAAGTCATTTTAAGGAAGTCATATCAGTTCTTGGGATAAGAGGTCTGGGAGACTTTTTTCAGTTTTTTGTTTTTTTTTGTTTATATATGGCCTTTAGCGTCTTTACAGACGGTCTTAGCAGCTAGAATATTCACTTTCACTTTGACTGACAGCTTCTCTCGTGGCTTATTCTACCAATGTTTGACCCGAGAGTGCGATGGCAGTGATTGCAGGTCAGTCTTTTGGGTTTAACAGATAAATAATAACAAGATACACAAAGGCCCTAAAACTCCTAAGATCTTTAAAAAAAAACAACAACAACAACAAACGAAGGTAACCTCTAAAATCCCAAGGTCTTGGGGAAAATGCCAAAGATTGACAGCGCTGCTTCCTTTAAAAAAAAAAAAAAACGACATCCAGATAAACAGAATGCCATTTTTGAAGGGTTTTAAAATTTGTTGTTGTTACCTATTTATTTATTTATTATTATTATTTTATATAGTGCATATATCCATTTTTAAAATGCTCTATGCGCTTTACAGAAGAAACCTGGCAACCACAGAGCAGAATGGAGCGCCGGCGAAGCGCTCAACACACTACACTGCTACTTTCTCTCTCCCTGTCTCGCTCACTCTCTCTCTCTCTCTATCTCTATCTCAGAGCAAATTGTGACGCAGCCTGTTAGGCGCAGTACACAACTCACAACAGTTCACAACTCACAATAATGAATAATAAATTTTGTTTTTGCTGGCGGGGGGGGGGGGTGATATGGATAAATTTTAATCTATTAAACCTATACGTAGGTTCCCCAAGTTTTTAGTGCTAGGGGTACATACTTTAGAGCTTTTTGTAACTACAGAGCTAGAGAGCCCCCCCCCCCCCCCCCGTAATACTCCTAACAACAGCCTTAATTGATATTTTTTTAGATTTTCTTTTTGTTTTCCTCCTGTTATTTGGTTGATAGGGTAAGGGGCAGGGGGTTAGGGATTCGATAAGATTTAAGGTTGAGGATTAGGACGGTATTAGGGATTTGTAGGTATACGTAAGCGTCCCTAGCGCAGAACGCTTGGGGTACGTACGTACAAGTAACCACAGCCTTTAAAATGAGGTGAGATTATCCGGCCACGTGTATCCTCATAAGTATAAGTTTCATGTGTGGCCTTCACAATGATGAAAGGTTGCCCATGTCTGGCGAGCTTGCTAAGGGGTCTTGTCCACAGCATCCGCTCCGCTACTGTTACGGAAAATGACGTCTGAAAAAACTCTTTGCCTCTACAACGATGAGGGGTGGAGTGCAACGGATGCTGTGGGCAAGTATAAAGTGGCAAAGAGTGTTTTACTTTTTCATACGTCATTTTTTCAGTAAAAACAGCGGATGCTGTGGACAAGACCACTAACTAAAAGCAGTTGAACATAGGTTGTCACCAGCCCGATGTCATCGCCATAAAGCTGGGTTTTCATGTGCACGGAAACAGAAACGAAAAGTGAACGTCAAAAACCATTCAAGTAGGGAAATACAATGAATGTTTTCGTGTGTGCAAAGACGCCCTTTCCGCACACATAAAAACACTCCTTCTTTTTACCACTTCATGGATTTTTGACATTTACGTTGCCGTTGCCGTTTCTGTACACATGAAAACACAGTTTTAAACTCCGTTTTCATGTGTACGGAAACGGAAATGTGAAACATAAATAAAGTAGTAAAAAGAACGTTTTTCCGTGTGTTCAGAAACGGCTTGAGGCATGATAGTAAAGGCAAATTCTGTTCAAAGAATTGGTCTATTTGACTTACGTCATCGAAATTGAGAGGGGAGCCTTCAAGCAATGCTCAACCGCCTTCCTGGGTAAAAGTAATTTTAAGAAAACCGGAGAAAAAGAGAGAGCGACACGCAGAGAGAAGAGTAAAGAAGATAGAGAGAGGCACAGAAAGAGAGAGAGACACACACACACACACACACACACACAGAAAGAAAGAGAGAGAGAGAGAGAGACAGACAGACAGACAGACAGACAGAGAAAGAAAGGGGCAGACAGATAGAGCTGAAAAGAGAAATAGACACCAAGAGAGAGAGAGACAGACAGATAGAGTGTCAGAGAGAGAGAGAGAGAGAGAGAGAGACGGACAGTGAGAAAGGCAAAAGAGAGAGAGGGGGTGGGGGGGGGTGAGTGAAAGAGAAAAAGAGAGAAAAACACACACACACACACAGAGGCTGACCAAGATTAAATAATGTGGAGGCAAATTAATTGATGCTTTTCCTTTTCAAAATTTATATCTTTTACCAAAATTTTCAAAATCTGTACAGATTTACCAATCCTCTTTCATAATATCAATGTTTTTTTGAAAGAATACCAAGGTTATTTGCGTTTCTGTGGTCGCGCGAATCAAACATTTATTAGTAACACAGTAGAACAGACCCAACACTGTTTCCGCAGTAGTTATGTCCTCTGATTTCGATATCGTTATATTATTAGCGAAATACTTATTAGGTTCCTCAAGATCATATCTCGGTAAATCTGTCAGCGTGGTTCAATATCAACATTTGCTCGTACTGGCATTAGCAACCCCTGTAGGAAATTTGGTGCTTTCCTCATAATTTTGCACAATTTTATCCTAATTCCCCCTTCTATTTCCCGCTACATACAACAACAACAACAAAAATATTGTGAGGGAGCTGCAGAATAGTAACGTGAGAGACTGGTACACTGGCACTGTGTGGGAGCTGAAGAATAGTAACGTGAGAGACTGGTACATTGGTACTGTGAGGGAGCTGCAGAATAGTAACGTGAGAGACTGGTACATTGGTACTGTGAGGGAGCTGCAGAATAGTAACGTGAGAGACTGGAACATTGGTACTGTGAGGGAGCTGCAGAATAGTAACGTGAGAGACTGGTACATTGGTACTGTGAGGGAGGGACTGACTGGTCTAGACTAGGGAAGATGCCCGCCTCTCATGCCAAAGGTACCAGGTTCCAGTCCCGGTCGGTGCAGGTATGTTGGAATTTGGGATTTTTTTGTCATATTATTTTCCTGTCCCTGATCCTATGGCAGGTAGGATCGAGCACCTAGTCTTCTCAGATAAATACGAAAAACTCGGAGGGCCCGTGTGCATGTTGCGGAAGTTAAAGATAATTATCTTGACAGTTGGAAATCGAGAAGAGCAGACCCGAGCAGGCAGCTGCCCGGCCAAATTGAATAAACACTTAATCCTACCACCCCCCCCCCCCCACCCACCAAAAAAAACAACAAACAAAACTACATCAACACAACAACCTACCTGGAGACCGGCTCTGCACTGGGGTGACCACGTGTCTACTCCAGTAGTAACCGGGCTGCAATGACACTAAGGCAAATTTCGCAACTGATATTAAAGGTGTATACAAAATACAAAATACAAATATTTTCCAATACAGAATCTTGGGTGTCGCCCCTGATCCGTTTTGCGATTCGGAAAAGAAATGGAAGGGGGGGGGGAGGGGGGAAGAGGCAAAAAAGGCATTGAAACACGTTACGTGACATGCCATCGATCGGTGCTAATCTCGAAATTGCCACATAGCATGGGCATTCGCATGCAAATCCATGAAGCTTTCTATGTTTATTGGGTGTTTCCTATCTCTCGGTTCCTTTCTTCATTGAAAATCAATTTTCTTTTCATTGTTTCGTTATCAAGTTGTAAACGTCGAACTTGATCCTTCTTTTTAGATATCCTCGGGATGTTACTGAGTGCAAGTTGAGCTATCGGAAAAACATTTCTCACTAACTTGTCAGGTCAGGTTATAATTTTTTTGGGGGGTATTTTTTTTCTTCCGTATTTTGTATAATTTTTTAATCCCATATGGGAAATTTGCCTTAGTGTCACAGCAGTCGAGTTACAACTGGAGCAGACACGTCGTCGCCACAGTGCAACAATGCAGGTCGCCAGTTTTTTTTGGCGGGGGGGGGGGGGGTTGGTAGGAACTAGTTGATTTTGCCCGGACAGCGGCCTTGTTGGGCCTGCTCTTCTCGACTTCCAACTGCCAAGGGAGCTTTAAAGTGCGCAAAGTGCACACGCGCCATCCGAGTTTTTTCGTCCTTATCCGAAAAGACTAGGTTCTCGATCTTACGTACCATACGATCACGGACAGGAAAATATGAGAAAAATCCCCAAATGCAAACACGCCTGCACCGAAAGGGAATCGAACCCGTTACCTTCGTTATGAGAGGCAAGCACATTGCCTCTAGATCAACGTATCATATTATAAAGGAGGCAAGGCATCAAACATGATAGGCTTGTTAACTGCTGCGCCTCAAATTCATATAATACCAAAATTGTATTACGCATAGAGGGACGTAAAGGTGTACGAGGGCGTATTTTAAAAGGTCTTGAATTTTGGCTGTCTTTTTAATACTTTCGTTGATTTTGAGTCACAACTTAATTAAACCAGAGACATTATGTTTCTTCAGGGCCCATCCTGGATCAACAGGCCCTGAAGCTTAAGTTTCGATTAGTTTCCCAGTAGATCCGCCACTGATAATATGACCATCTGGCTCCATGAAATCCCCTACTGAGTCATACAAAGGCAGTGAACATCGATATGCCACACCGGTGTATAAATGAACTGGGTGATCCGAGCTTCATCGACAGTGACCACCATTGTTGTGTGTGTCTCCAAGATTTATGAGAAAAGTAAAGTAGCCTTGACGTCCGTCCTTTTCAGATCCGTTGACATAAAAATCCCTAACGCAGCGTTCGTTAACCTTCTGCACCATAATAAATGTCGCGCAGACAGTAAAAACCTGACAGGCTTGAAGGTGGGCAGGGCCGGATTTATAGTTGGGGCGGGGGGGGGGGGTGGGGGGGGGACAAAAACGGGCAATTCTCGAATTCAGTTACTGAGTCTCTCTCGCCAAACTACCGAAAAATGAGTCCACAACGCTTTTATAGATCGGCGGTACTTAGTGTAGAATTTAGATTCTTAAAAAGTTGCGAAGCAAATCCACAGCCTCGCAAATATCTTGTTTTCTACTAATCCACTTGAGAACGGTTTCCCACAAACTCCTACTACTACTGCTACTGATCCCATAATCCACCAGGATTGTAGGGGCGCTGCATGACAGAGAGCCTCGTCAGGTGCCTCCACGTTTTATTTCGCGGTTGTTTGCGAGCGCCTGAGTTTGGGCGAAGGATTTCCCGGTCCACTCCGCAATGTTGTCGGGCCACCTCTTCCTTTGCCTTCCTCTTCTTCTCCTCCTCCTCCCACAAACTAGCACCGCCAAAAAAAGAACCTAGCTTATTCCATAACTTTCATCTCCGAAAGTTGCATAGCTGTACGGTCAGGTCCTGAAAAGGAAAGGTCAAAAATCCAACAGGTAGTAACACAGAAAAAGCGTTTCCGCACCCATAAAACCATTCTTTCAATTTCACCACTTGGAGGGTTTTTGGCGTTTCCGTATCCCTACACATGAAAAGCCAGCTAAAGATAGGTTCTCGTGTATACGGAAACGGAAACGTCAAAAACCCTCCAAGTAGTGAAATAGAAAAGAATGTTTCCGCACGCCGTTTCCGTACACATGGAAACACTCTTCTTTTTACTATATGTAAGCTAAGAAAGTGTTCCCACATTTTGAGCCGGAGAAAAAAGACGCATTTTCTTCGAGTAGAATTGAAAAATAATGACAAGAAATTTCGTTCTCAGCCTCAATTTACACAATAATCTAAATAATTTTCATATTATGTGGTATTACGATCTGTGTGTGCATGTGTGTGTGTGTGTGTGTGTGTGTGAGAGAGAGAGAGAGAGAAAGACAGAAAGAGAGAAAAAGAGAGAGAGAGATATGGAGGGGAGAGACAAAGAAAAAGAGAGATAGAGAGGAGAAGAGAAGGAGAAGGAGGAGAAGAGAGCAAAAGAGAGAGAGAGAGAGACACACACAGAGAGAGAGAGAGAGAGAGAGAGAGAGACAGAGAGAGACACAGAGAGAGACACAGAGAGAGAGAGAGATGGAGGGTGGCGATATGGAGGGGAGAGACAAAGAAAAAGAGAGATGGAGAGGAGAGGAGAAGGAGGAGGAGGAGGAGAAGAGAGCAAAAGAGAGAGAGAGAGAGACAGAGACACACACACACACACACACATACGTGTCTTGGCGACGTTAAGAGGACATTGACCAAATCCTACGTTATGTGGACGTGTCACAGCACAAAAACCAGCGGGAGAATCCTTTTGATATTTGAAATATATCTTTTAGGCGGGAAAAGATTACTGTATGCCAAATTTGAACGACATACTTCAATTTTCATGTCAACAGTATTTTACCTATACATCATTGAGACATATCGTTAAGCGGACACTGCGTGACCTTGAACCTTTGGCACGTTACTCAAAGTAAGCAGAAACAAACATTAAACAGACATTGTGTAAAAGTTGATATTGCACGCAACATGGACATTTATATTTGGATGCATTTATTTTTCTTCACTTTTCTTTCAGTAAACGCTTTCGCGGGGGCGTACCGTGAGGTAACTGAGGAGGTAGACAGGCGGGTCATAGTGGTTTTAGGCGTGACTTTCTTTGTT